>JAOXYL010000105.1:13767904-13780136 GCA_028564955.1 Terapon puta
TATATTCTCAATCTATTAAGATTAATTTTACATTGTGATTTTGAAAACAATACAATGCGCAACATGCATCCAAACTCACATATGAAGGAAGCACATTTTGTATTTCAGTAATATCTCAACAATCATGCCAACTGTTACATTTGATGATGTAGGTTGGACCGAAAAGGGGTCCTTTAGGGAAAGTAAAGGGCAGGCGTGGGGCAGGTTAGAGACAGAGCCAGGGACTAACTATGGGATTGTGAGTTCAGAAAGGAATTCGGTGGGGACAGTCAACAGGGGACCTGATGTGTTGGACCAACAGAAGTCAGCAGACGGAGAAGAACCAGGAGCAGATGTTGTCTGAATGGGAACCAGATTGAGCTCATGATGGCTTGGTGATGGGGAGCTGAGACATCTTGAAAATGGCCAACTGAGTACCCTGCCAAAGAGAATCCTCACTAGTCAGGACAGGATAGGAGGACTGCAATCTCACCATCTCAAGGCTAACCAATGGGATGCTAGTAGGATTGAGAGCTAGCATGTTGGTTGGTCTTGTAGCTGGAAACTTCTGGGGACTGGGGCTTCGGATTGATCACAAAGCAGCCTTAAGTCTAAGGATGAAGCCTCGGCCGGTTGATCATCTAGGTAAACTCACAGCTCTTCCTACAAGACAGTGAGCGACTTCAGGAAGCTGGGCTCCACTTTCCAAAAACCCCCTGTCATAAATCCTCCCAGATTAAAGGCAAGCTGGATAGGTGAGTGTCCACTTGGTCCACATTGGGTCACTTCATTCTGTTAAGTTCTTCGGTGCAGGGCAGACTCAAATGCAGGACACAGACATCATTAAGTAGATGAGTGTTTCATTGTCAGAATGGTTTACTGGCAGGTGGAGGCAGGTATGAGAACACGAAAAGCTCTGGAAGCGCTCAACGGCACTGAGGCACAGGCAATAACAGGAACACAGGACCACAAAGAAACATGTCCAAACAGAGGAACCAATGAAGACCAAAGGAAAGGAGAATGGTATAAATAGCTGACTGATTAGGAAGTGGGAACAGATCAGTAAATGTGTTTGCAGACAGGTGGAGCTGAGGAGAAGCAAGGGAGGGAGCAACACACCTACAGACACACACAAACCAAGAACAAGAGACACTGAGGACACAGGAAAGGGAAAATGACAAAAGACATGACATCAACATAATTCCACAATATCAGTGTTAATCTGATAGCATGCGCATGTCTGGACAATATGTATCATTAGAGTTATTAATGCCTGACAAGCAAGCACTCCATCGTCATTATTTTGCTGTACATTAGTTTGTGTGGTTGCATTTTACAAACTTACTTGTAAACACATTTTTTTGCATGCTGCATTTGACACAATCTCCACTTAAGGTACAGAGAACTTTTAGGCAAACATGGGCAAAAAAAACCTTTAGAAGTATTCAAAACAATGGAAAGTTGGAACATCTGCTGTACCAAGACAACTGAGCTGACTTCATTTCATGATGAAGATCAACAGCTTCCGAATGCATGAGTACGTGCACATGAGATGAGTATTTGTCAAAATAAGATTTGTGTTAGTTCAGTTCACATTGAATATTCTACTTGTATAAAATGGACTTTAAGAAGTGAATGAAAAACATTTCAAAGGTATGGTCATATTTGACCTTTGACCAAAATATGAGCACAGGTCAAAGGTCAGGGGATCAGGAGGACACAGCAACCTTCTAAAGTCAAATAGGGGATCACTGTGTCCTCCTGATTGGTCACAAGGGAGCCTTAAACAAAAAAAAAAACTGCTGGCTGATGGACCATAACATAATACTATATCTTCAACTCGAACGATGGTTTCTGCAATCACTGTGGATACTGTAGGCTTCATGTTGAAACATGAACATGAAACACAGGCTGCTGTTCATAAAACATTTACACTGGATCACAGAGCATGTAAAAAACATGTCAACTTAGACTTCCCGAGAACTTGCCTCTGGGGGAAACGGGCATCCTACACCAGAGGATGTATGTTTTAATCATTACCATGTCAATGTACACACACTGGACACTGTTAGCTGAAAGCACTTGTGAACTGGTGACAGAAGCAGCTCAGGAAGTGTCAGCATTTGTGTGAAAAGTGGCCTGTGGTATCCATTACAGACAGCTTTGGGCCCCTCCCAGTTGTAGTACTCACATGAGAATGTTTTTTGGTCTGTGAACATTTCATTAACTCGATTCTGATTTGGCAAGAAAAACACAAGAATTTTGCTGAGGTTTCCAGTGTGCTTGGTTGAGCACTCTGAGCAGTGGATAATGCATTCCCATTTCTCATTATAACTGCATATATTAACATTTTTTATATTGTGTAACTCGGGCTACTAATATAGAACACATACACAGATGTAAGAGTCTGGCTGGAGGTACAGTACATGCAGACCATGTATGGAGAAGATAATTGGATTTAAAACTTTAATTGTCAATAAATGTGTATTACGTCACTTATGATGTCTCTTTTTAGGTGCAAATAATAAGGGGTTGGTATCATCCATGTATAGGCTTTGGATCTGTGCTTTGGTTGTGTATCTATTTGCTTTTATCTTACTAATTGCAACCTTGCACAAGTGTCATGTTATTCATATGCACAAGCTTGTGTTAACACACTTTTACACCTCCTCAGATGCACCACACTGTGTTTACTGTTCTCTCAACATGCTCATCTTTCCTCTTTCTTCCCTAAAGCTGTATGTATTCTCCAGAGAGGACTCTGTCAGGTGCCACAACAACAAATAATAGGCTTTGTTTTGACTTCCACTCTTTTTTCTTAGTAGGAGAAAATTGATTCTTTCCTTCGACTCTTGAAATCGCTCCTCATGTCTGCTGACACAAGAGCAAGACTAAATAGTAAAAAGCACTAAAATGAAGTCCATTGGTAGCTCGCAGCTCTGATCATTTTGTTTTGTGGGGAACAGCTGGTTCTTTATGGCCGTGTCAGCCACAAGGACAGGGAATGGGCTTTCACATGAGCGGCCTTGATCATACAGTCGACACACAAGAAAATCAACCTTGTAAGCTCTGCTGTTACCTATTAATCATTAAAGCTATAGGAGACATGAATTTTCAATTATACATATTTCTTGTGTCGCCTTGCGATTTACTCAAGAAAGTCTTATCACATTCCTGCTGTTTTTCAAAGCCTCCACATACTGACTGCTGCTCTTTTTGATTGACAAGTTCATTCGTTTAGAGCTGAGTGAATGGCAGCTTGTGAGTGGAGCTGTGATGCTGACCACGTAACATGACGAATATTACACAAGATGTGTGTTATCCAACTAAACTAAAGTTCTGTGCAGCTTGCAGCAACAAAATATCACAATGTCCTGTGGTCCTAGCCCTTTGACTAGACTCAGATCAGGATGTGCCTTTGCTTGCTGACATGACGCAAACTCAGGCTGGACGACATGAAACAGCAGCTGCAGCTGTACAGGTTTATTACCGGTTGTTCCTTACAAAACATAGCTTATTTACCGTCTGCTCTGCCACTAGCTGGGCCCTAAACTCTCATTTTCTACAACCTGACCTCTGCTACCATACTGCTGCAGCCTCTCTTTGTGGGCATTCGGTCATCAATGTGTTCATGGTTACGGTCAAGACCAAAGACACCCTTACTGCATCATTTGTGACACTCATGAAAAGGGTCAAGATTGAAAGAGGGGTCATGGTAAAAATAATATTTAAAGTTAATAAAGTGTTTGTGATTGAAGGGTTAAAGAATGTCCTGTGCAATTCACCTCTTTTACTTGAACCCTGTTCACATTTTATTATTTAAACTACCAATTACCAGTTCAGCATCAGTTTCCTGCTGATTTTAGATTTCTGGGAATTATGGCTCAGAAGCTTGATAGAGAAACAAAGCAGGAGTTCAGTTTACATAAATCATAGTATCAACAACAACAACCAAAACAGGACAAAAGTAACTACAAAAATAAAGTGGAGAGAGAAAAATCAGTTCTTAATCAGCAGTAAGACCTACTGCATGATATTAGAGGGTCAGCATGCAAAACCTACATATTCTGTATACTAACATAAAGGCCTGGTCTAAACAACCAGGTCTACAGATCTTCTGTGCTCTTCTAATGATGGAGTACATAATGCAACTGCAGAAATTAGAATGCGTTTGACCAATGTACAGGCTATTCCTCTCCTATAGGAAGTATACAGTAAAATAATTTTCCCTGGAAAATTGCAAAGTTGCCACCCCCGCAAATGAAATCAATGGAGCAAAAATTGCTTTTTGTAAAAGTCTTATTTCTTTCCCTGCATAACGGCAAGACTAAATGAAAGCTTTCTGAAGGGTGCATTGGCTTATACAGTGTTATTATATTGAGTTTATTGTTCATTTCCCAGTAGCCTGAATGACCTGGCAGCGAGACTTGACATAACAGTAAGTGAAGCGGAGTCTCCATTTCAGCTGCAAAACAAATATCAGTGAGTTCGCTCTCTCCTTAATCATTCTTTGTACGGTAGCTGCAGACCAGCGCTCAGAAAAACACGAGCTCTCTGCGAGCCGCTGAAGGAAGAGGCGAACTAGTGAAATACAATTCAGCAATTTCTCTGAATTTGCTCCTCAGTGCACTCTGTCGGCTGAGAGTAATGATATGCAGAGTGTGCTTATTTTATTTTAAAAAACACCTGCTCCGAATGCCTCAAAGAGCAGTTGTGCTGTTTTCACATGTTTTATTATGTAGTGTTCAGCAATATTTTACCTGTACATGTATTGATAGTTTTTAGGGTCCTTTTACTTGTAAGAATGTTTTTTTTGTTACACAAAGATTAATCATTTTCTCAGCAATACTCCACTTAAATATTTAAGTTCTTTTCCTTATCTGTCTTCAGGAGACAACCTGCTGAACCATTATTCCAAAATGAAAGAAACTCATCAGTCTGATTTGTGACAGAGGACATTGTCTACACCGATGCCAGATTGGTTTGGATCAAGTACAATCAGGTGGAAAGTAGATTTTAGATTACATCTGTCAGGAGTCAGACACCAAACAAAAGAAACTCATCTCTCTGATTTGATGGTGGGGAGCCTAATGGACAGAAATGACTCGAGAAGACAAAAGAAACTAATAAATAAATCCATTTGTTGTGACATTAGACCACTCACATGCTGGTATAATCAAAGGGAAACATTTGTAATCGGAAAACATCACAGTCTCTCTAATTGACCTCGTCCATTTTAAACAGTGGTGCTTGACCCCAACTCCCATTACCTGACCCAGACTCGTCCATTTCCCTCATCAGTGCTCAGTAAGAGCTGCAGGGGTTCTGTCAGTGCTGAACCTTGAGTTGTAATTCATTGAGCAGCAGCACAGCCACCAGCTGGAGGGTAATAAAAGAAGCTGAGATTATAGTCTTGTAAAAGTGCTTCGTCTTCTCCGCTGCTGAAATGCTGCTGCACATCTCTCGCTATAATTAACCTATAAGGGGGAGGAATGAGGCAAGAGGAGAGCGACGCCAAAAGATCAATGAACTACACCAGGAGATCCAAATTTCAGCAGGCTTTGTTTTATCTATGAAAGTAGAATGTTTTCGGGGTGAACTGTCTGTTGGTTGGGCGATTGGATGGTCTTTCGCTTTGCCCCTAAAATATTTCAGTATCTTTCAGATTGGTTGTTGTGAGATTTTGTAGAGACAATCCTGTCCCTCAGGGGATGAGCTCTGATTACTTTGGAGAAAAACAGACTTTTCATCATAAACCATCATTTTCTCCAAAATTTACAGTTGTCCAACACTTTGGTTTATGACAAAACATCTATAAAACTGTTGTTTTGTATTTAGTACTAAATAATGCATTATAGCATGGTAATGAACAAAACTGTAAACACAAACATGCAAAACATGACACCTGTTTAACAGCATGTTAGCATTGTCATTGTGTACTATGCACCATTTATAGGCAAATATTTCCATTTGAGTAAAATGTTACTGAAGTTAAAACGTCTTGTTTCTAATAAATTATCCAATACAGCAAACTTTCACTAATGTTAACCAAGTGCTTTAAGTGCCCAACCATAATAAAGTGAATGAACATTTTGAACGCAGCAGATATTGCTTGTAGAACTTGAAGAACTTTCCTTCTTTATACCGATAAGAATATAACTGTGGCACCACTGTGCTTCTCCCGAAACAAATTTGATGAATTTTTTGGTATTGAATTTCCACCTTTGTTTTATCTGAAGGCTATTTTTTGTTTCAGTCTGTCCCTCTCAAATCAAGGTTCTACATGCTGTAAAAGCAAAAAATGTTGGATTCATTCCAGGTGCCCCCTTTCTATGGATATCAAGAATCATAGAAGTGGTAATGATGGCTGGAGAGAGCATGACTGAAGGACGAAGGCAGGTAATGGAGGGTGGGTTGTAACACCCACCCTCCGGCTGAACTCTCCCTTGGTCTCTACTTTAACTCTCATCCCCTTTGATAACTCCTCATATCCTGCCTGAGTAAAAGCCCTCTCCAGGCCCCAGTGGCCAATTTCCTCCTCCCCCATTACCTTCCCATTATGACAAACTGTGGAGAAAGAGGGCACTGAGCCCCTTTTGCAGACCCAGCCCAAGTCATTACTTACACCATAGCTGTGTCGCTTCTTACAGCTTGGTCTGCAGCTGCTAATGATGAGGGATGGCAGTAAAAGGAGGAGGATCCCCTCTGTGCATTGAGCAGGAGGGTACAGTAACCTGATTATAAGTCGCTGCCTGGAAAATGGCATTACATTCTCGCTGCAGACCTGTCTCTCACTTTGAGCCTCTGACTGTCCTAGATCTGGACGGCCGCACTGACTTTCTCTCTGTGGATGAGTGTGTCATTGTGCTTTGTAAGGAGCTGTTAAATGTACTGCTACTAGGCCGCTGTCTACCAGTGAGTGCTTAGATAGCAAAATGTAGTTTTCTTTCTTCCTCATGCATTACTATACCAGTCCATCAAGATTGATGTAATTATTCTCCTACAATAAGGGATGCAGGTCCAGCTGTCTTTCAAGTACATGATGTGGATGTTGTTGAGTACAGTGTGCCACTGGGAACCGCAGGTGAGATGTGGACAGCAGAGAGAAAACATGGGCCATGTTGTGCAACTTCATAGCCGAGAGCCATTCACAGGCTGACCATTTAATGAGTTGACTTAAACCATACAATTGGCTTTTATCTTTTGGATACCTGCAATTCAATCCAGGCCCCGCTCATTTGTCTGTTCTGTCTCAAGTATCTGTGGTGCTGAAATAGACCCAGAGCTATTTATAGAGAGAGAGAGAAAGACAGACAGAGAGACGAGAGAGAGAGAGAGAGAGAGAGAGAGAGAGAGAGAGAGAGAAAGAAGAAGGAGAAGAAGAAAGACAGAGAGACATCCAGTAAGAGTCAACAGTCATGCTAGCAGCTTTGTGATGCCCGCTCTTAGACACAGTAGCGCTTTGAGCTAAATGCTATAATCAGCATACGAACATGGTGATGTTTAGCAGGTATAATGTTTACCCAGTTCAGTATTGTAATTAACATGTTAACATATGTCATTTAATCTACCACTTGGGTATGTATTGTAGGTATCTGACCATAAACAAAAACTCCTGAGATTTTTAACTGATTATGCTGATAGATTAAAAGTTAAGGGACTATCAAAGTTTTTAAAATTCACCCCGAGTGGCCAATAGATGGTGCAACATTTCACTTAAAAGTGGAAATGTCAACAATGGTTTCACTAGGGGAGAAATCAGAGGATCACCAAAGTCAGTTCATCCTCTGGGCACAATGAACGTCTGCACCAAATGTGCATCTCACACAGCACAGCTATGCTGTTTGCATGGTCTGTTACCTGAAGTTAATGTTTTTCATCATGAGCTTTTGTCTGGGTGGGCATGTTTTAACACAAGTGACCACACACACTTTATAAACTGTGTGTAATTTGGCATAGATTTTATGGTTTTCTTACCAGGCGCTTGGCAGTGAAACTGAATTTTAATCAAAACAAAGTGATGTTTTTTTTAAGTCACTTTACCACCACTAGCAATTACATGTCATCCTTGTTGACTTCAGTGCCCCAGTGGTGGTACCTTTACCCAGACACACACAGTGACAAACACACACACAGTAATCAGGTTGCCCAGACACAGGCCCATGGGGCCCTTGTTACCTTGAGTGACTTTGGCCAATTAAAGCCTTTGAAAACAGCAGCTGCAGGAATAGAGAATTGTTAGGAGGAGATGGAAGAGGAGGAGGAGGAGGAGGAGGAGGAGGAGGAGGAGGAGGAGGAGGAGGAGGAGGAGACGGGGGAGGAGGAGGCGGGTCATTATGTGCAAGCATCAGCACCATAACAATCTCCCAGTCAGATGATCATGACCAGTTTCTCACCCGAGCCTCCTTTTTTAGACACTGTCTTACATACCAGTCGGCCCAAATAAAAATCCCATCAACATATCCTCATCACTGAGATATTTATATCCTGCTTGCCGGGATGTGTAGCTCACTGTTTACTATCCTAAAAGGCCAACAGACAATACAAAAATAAACCCTCTTCATTTCAGCTGCAAAAGTTTTCAAGTAAGTCACACTGCATAATCCCCCCAGTGGTGGGAATTAGTGGTTGGAAAAATGAGAAATGAAGAAAAGGTAGGAGGCAGTGTTATGCATTAAAGAGTAGTCCTAGGTCAAGTGTAGGTCCCCTGAAATGATGTTACACCTGCCCGCCCCCACCCTGATTAGTACGGTGTCACACTGTCTCTGAAGGCCCTGACACCCAACCCCACCTCCCTGCTGTCACCCAGCCTGCCTCTCGTTCACCGCTCCTTCACTGGAATGAATCGAGGTCCTGCTGCGCAAACAAGATAGGCTGCCAGTAATGGCTTATTGTTTGAGGATGCTCACCCACGCTGTGAGAGGAAATGAATACTCTTTAGATGCCGCCATTTACATATCACCATAAAAATATCTGACTACTTCAGGACATGGAATTAGTAAGTGAGTAAAGTAATCATCCATCACTTGTTTATGGAAGATTTCCTCCATCATGATTAATATGGTAGAATTCTTATTATTTAATCTAATTTATTTTCTGTATTTTCACAGCATATTCATATTCACCGCATCATTTCTGTAATTCCTTGAAATGACACACCAACACAATATTTGGCAGCTTCAAAATTACCCCATTATTTCTTTGCATTGTAAGTAATTGTACTCTGAAGTGAACTGACAGTTGTCCCAGTCAGGCATTTTGTCTAAAGAACACTATCTGGACCAACGCCTATTTGGGCCGATACTGTTATCAGCAAACCTGAGCCAGGAAGCTTTTTGGACTTCCAGTGCGCAGACAGATCCAAGTGATTAAGCAAACATTTAAAAAAGCTATTAAGTAAACCACAGAAACACGAAGCAGAATTACACCTCAGACTGCCAGCACCAGCTTATCCCATCTCTCATTTTGAATGTTTTTCTGTCTTCCTTGCATTTTTCTTGGTAACACATGTTCTTTTCATACACGAACACACTGCCCTTTTTGAAATGCACATGCTTGATATATAGAACTGATTTCCAACAAAAGAAAACAAAAAGCATCCCTGGATAACTAAAGTGATGAAGTGATGAATCACTTGTTTTTGAAAGCCACTGTCAGACATGGTTTCTGTTTTTAGCTGTTAAATTAGTTATGTGTGCAGGCGGTGACTGTGAAAGCAAGGCCATTTAGCTTACAAATACAGTAATACGCACACTTTATCTTCGCGGATTTGAAGTGAGCTGAATATACAGTGAAATTTCTCCCTCTGTCAGAGAGGAAAAACATTGCTGTCTGTCAGCTTAGGAACTTTGAGGAGTTATAATTACCAAGTTTGTAATTATTAAGTTTCAAGAAGCCTCAAACGCCATGCAAACTTAATGTAAAGGCACATCCAGAGGGACCATTAAGCAGCCATCGTGCACTTAGCAAATCATTTGTGGTCGCTGATGTTTTAAAAGCATTTACTGGACAAGTTCAGGGAGTCCAGTCAGTGCGAGTTGTTCAGCAGAATGAAGTGGATGACCTCACATCCTCTTTGAAGTGGAAAATTTCAGTATTTCAGTATTTTGAATGAAAGAAATGAATGAAAGAGCTGCTTGTCACTTGTAACGCGTTTCCCTGGACACAATGAACTGAATGAATTTGTGGTCTTTCCTACAATGACGCTGTACCTGCAAGGCATGCAAAGTCATTTCATTTTATGAAAGGGTGCAGCCAACCATCTAATGGCTCTATTGTGATCATCACATTGTAATAGTACAAATCTATCAAACTGAAGTATGACCCAAAGAGAGGAGCATGCCTTAAATGGGAACTGCCAGCTGTTATAGATGGTTCTCTATTGTGAGAATGCTTCACAATGGGCAAGAACTGCTTCTCTTTCTATATATCTGCGTGGATGTTTGAATGTGTGTGTGTGTGTGTGTGTGTGTGTGTGATGGAGGAAAGCATACAGATTATCGTCAGCGTACCTGTGTGCGTGATAAAGAGAAACCGTGACAAAGACAGAAAGAAAGAGAGAGACGCCCACGGGCAGCTCATTACCAGTCCGGCACAATCACAAGGGATCCGTCAGAAGATGAATGCCCTCTCACGGATGGCAAGACACCACTGACGAACACGCGGGGCTGCCAGTCTTGCAACACGCAGCCATGAATCTCTGTCTTTCTAGTGGCCGAAACGTGGAGGTGATGAGTCTCTGCTCTGCCTCGGTATCTCACTGTACAGATTAAATGTTTCAAGGGTCTTTACTTAAAATCAGCAGTAATCCCTTTGAAATTTGTGACAGTAAATCCGGCTCCGTTCAAGGGTCACTGTGGCCCGGTGCCACTGACTGCGAGTAAAGGAGGCACCAGAAAGGAGTGCCAGTGTTACGTCTTCCTTCTTTGGCAAAACTCAGACCAGGCTGGATTTTGCCCCCCTGAGCCCTTTATCAGAGGGAGACTGATGTCCTGATACGACTGCCAGCACTAAGCCGAACATCACAAAAACACATTTTCGGGAGACCGTGGCCGTTCATGCAGAGTGGCTGTGCAAGGTGAGATACCGATGGGAGCTTTATTGCCAGTTATTTCTAATTCTCTGCGCGCTGGCTCACTGGGTTTCATTTGCTGTTGTCCTGATAGCTTTTAAAGGAGATTTAGACACAGCAAGCTTTTTTTTTGTCTTCTCCCTTGAGACGTCTCTCTTTGACATTAACCCCTTTTAAAGCGGAGCAGCAGCCAGTCACACCAGCAAGCCAAGATAGCGCTGGTTTCATTCATCATCAAACAATGAATTAGCGCAAGGCAGTCCATTAGCATCACATGTAATTAGGCTAATCTTTTATGATCTCCCTCCTTGGCAAACACACATACAGTCCCAGTTCAACAAATGCCCTTCCATGCCAGATTATGCTGGTGGGGTGATGTGCTCATACAGTAAAATCCACAGTTTTCGATAAAAGCATCATATTGACATGCCGTCCCACTAAGCAGCTTCACAATCTTCCAAAAAGGAGTGATAACGTCAACTTGCTATTCCAAGTCCCTCCTCGTTGGCCACTAAGAAGCATTGTTACTCTTAGCCACTCTGTAATCTATAATTATTTGATGCTTGCGTGGAAGACATCAGAGTAAGAAGGGATGTTTTCTGCATAGAAACAGATATTCATAGAGGACACAAGGCAGGGATTCCTCAGCACAACACCCCCACAAGTTTGGAGCAGAGGCTGGCTTTGTGCCCAGCCATTGATCGGGAGATCTCAGATTTCACAATAGTTTCCAGGTGTGTGGCCAATTCAGGTGTCTATTTTTAAAACTGAAGACCGACAGCTCTTTTCAGTTTTTTATTTATTTATTCCTGTCCTTGCCATTATTTAATCAGCTACAGTCAGTCGACCTGCTCAATCTGGCTTTCGATCCTTGAACATCAGCGAAGCCCTCTGGATAATAACACGCCGAAAACATCATATGACCGACCAATCAGCGCAGAGGAGAAATTCAGTGCGATGATTTACTCATGTGGGGCCACTCAAGTAGGCTCAAGCTGTTATTTCTGATGAGGGATGGATGCTGCTGTTGTAGCTTTCCACATGTAAGTGTCAGACTTCCAGCGCAAATCACCATACCTTCGTCATCAAAGGACAATTTCTTTACTGGTCATCCAGAATGGGCTGACGCGTGTGTGTGTGTGTATGTGTGTGTGTGTGTGTGTGTGTGTGTGTGTGTGTGTG
>JAOXYL010000105.1:13831291-13845624 GCA_028564955.1 Terapon puta
GAATCTGACTGAGAAAATAAAGCCTTTAAAAGCCACATCACTTTGTTCAGCTTCAGAGTAAAAATGTCAGCATACAGTATGGTCAGTGTGATTGGAACGTTTTTTTTTTTACTTCGTGCCGTTAGCAATTTTTCTCAACCTGCCTTGTCTACCTCCGCTTGGTAATTTCTGAGAATGACTTTTGACAGCAAACAGGGGTTGCTGTTTTCTATTGGAAGCACATTTTTCCTCCGTCACTTTTGAATGCTACAGAATGAAATGAAGGAAGAAGTGCATGTCAGCTTTGACAGTGCTTTAAAAAAACGTTTTAAGACTTCTGCTCTGTAGCCACAGTGGACAAAAAACTGAATCTCCCCCATGAGCTTTCTCGCAGGTTTTCTTGGGACTTCATGAAGCAAGAAAATACTTTGAAGAATAGGATCTAGGGTGCTCCAAAATCAGTCAGCCACATCGCTATCGTATGTTCCTCATATTCGCTATAATCGGCCTCTGTTGATCATTAACCCCAGGTAATCATCTGTACCATCCCTGCTGAAAATCCGCCTGCTTACTGCAAACTATTTTCCAGTTGAAATGTCTTAGTTTGGCTGTAATGGGCTCCTCGTCATTTTATTGCCTCTTATGTTCTTCAGCACATTGCCCTTTTCACACGCAATTACCTCCACAGCTCCATTTCAGGCTCATTAGCGGGACTTGCAGGCTTATCCTTCCCTAAAAGCAGAGGCTTCAAGGGATATGACAAGTTCTTCTGCTACTGGAAGAGGATCGTTTAGCTCATATCAAACCATGGAACTGTAAAGCCATTGAATTTCAAAATGGGAAGTTAAGATGAGCTGAATTTACAACATGTTTTCTTATGGTAGACCTGCCTGACAATAGAAAAGGTCACTGAGGGAAGATAAATGATAGTTTGAAGTTATTATATCAACTCATAGGTGTTAAAAGAAGGCTTTTAGTGAGAGAAAGAGAAGTTTGATCCTTCAACGGCCGTGCAACCTTTCAAGGTGTTTTGGAGCAGGTATACAACCTTCTGTCTTATTGTATGTTCCTGTGGATAAGATAGGGTCAGCTGGTTACTGTCAAATCAAAGCCTGTGTAACAGAGGCCCAACCGCACTGCTTTGGAAATGTAGACCTAGATAACCTTCATAGCAGGGCGTAAACCTCCATAGTCAGCAAACAGCTCCAAACAGTCATTATAGTCACGCTGCCTCATGGCAAGGTCACCTGTTACCCTGTTAGATATAACCGACCTCTTGATGTCAGTTTCTGTCAGCTCATCTACCAGTAAATTGTGTTATTTTGGATCTCAGGTACATTTAGGTATCTGCACTGTGGGGTTTGAGTTGTATTTTGCATCATTATGAGAAAATCTTGAGGTGCTCCAGGAGAGGAATGAAACAGTGAATTTAACATCAAACACTAAATATCCAGTAACCACATGTATTCTTTGAAGAAATGTTTTCAAAGCTCGTACGGTTCATATTAGGAGCTGTGTCCTGGGGGTTTGGTTCGCTGCTTGACCTGAGGATGTGAATGGTTGTTTTTGAGGTTCCTAGAGGAAATGTAGGACAAACACAGGCCAGTTTTGAATGCATAACCAGATCTTCCACTGCATTAGAGCCAGTTCAACAATGAGAGAAATGATATGTACTATATTTACTGAGGTTAGACTTCATCACTGTTTGAAGCATCTTAACTAAGCCTAGGCCCTTATGAAGGTGTCATCCTGTGAAAGATCTCTTGGACTCTATATACTGGTGGTGGTTGAATGAAGACAGCAGGAGGTTGATGGAAACTCTCAGTTCAATCTTCTCCAGTCATTCTAGAGACTGTTGTTCTGATGGGGAAGGTTGAGGGATGTGCAGGAGTAGGTCTGAAAGAAAGACTGACAGAGCTGCATTTTCATTTAAAGAGCAGATATCAGGGACTGAAAGATCATTGGTCAGATAGGGTGGTGTCAGAATTGTGAATGTTTTGACTTTGATGGGAGAAACGCAGAGAAATACCAGACATTCGCCCATACAGGAAGGAAGTTAAAAAGTGACAGAAAATATCTTGATATGCCAAAACCTCTAAAAACTTAGGCAAGATATCCCGAGAAGGGATACTGTACATCAGCACAAATCCCAGACATTTTGGCTTAAGACCCGAACACCCATAAAATGAAGCAGTGTCTCCTTATGACCCCGCATCACATTTCTGCCACAGTGTGGACATGACTTGTGAGCAGGCTAACCAAAGAGCAAGTTTCCCTGTTCAGATTTTTTCATTTAAGGCCACAAAGATGTGAATGTATCCGGTATTTCAACCACACAAAACCACAAAATAAGGGGGAAAAAGTAATGTTACGCAACAAAAATAATACTTTTCCTTTTTTGTCTTAATCATCTTGTAACCATTCACTTATATTTACTGTTTCCTCAGTTTGTATTCCTCCAATGCCATGAAGGCATAAACAAAAGCAAATGCACGTACATATGGTGGGTATTTATATGGATAATTTTGTTCCGTGCGGGTTAATGGACTGGATAAATTCAACTGTGTCTCCTCTGTCTGCCCTTTCAGAGAATCACAAAGTCTCCAAAACTGCACTAGCTTTATCTGTAGTCTCAGAGACACATGAAAGCAAGTGTAGAGCGTACTAAAATACTCCAGTCACTCACATCTGGATAAATAATAAAGGCATGAGACTTACTTCATGTGGAGACAAGAATAGCTTTGTGTTGCAGCATCACACCAGAGGACATAACAAAAGCTAACCGCACATTACACTTAGCTGCAATTCAGAGCGGGATGAAATATTTAGTAACACGACTCTGAGTTTCTTTGTATCTGCTGGTCACTGGCAACAGAGATCTGTTTGCCCATTGATTTAGGGCAGATTTGATGTTGCACTGTCAGTGATTGGTCAAGACTTGTTATATCTTCTATATCATTTCTCTCTCATCCATATCTGATGAAACTTAGTCATCTTTGTCCACCTATCTGTATGCATGTGTTTCTCCACATAGCCTGAGGTAAATCTGATCTGAATAAAAGTTACGCTACCCCCCCATTCAGTCTCTTCATTCAGTATTCTTGCTGTCTGGCACAGCTTCATAGCATTTCTTTCCTTCATGGAAGACTCCTCCAAAGGGATTTATGTAAGTTACGTGTCTGGGGTAGTCTCAGTTTGAATCCCATCTGATTAAATATGAACACATATTTTGCTTTACTTTAAACTAGATTCTCATGTCTGCGTCACTTGATTTGAGCAGGAACCTACTCTGTAATTCCACACAACAGTTTGACCCGGGGGGGGGGGGGGGGGGGGGGGGGGGGGAGCATTTTAAGAAGATAAAGAGTTAAATCATGCCTTTATGTGTGTATGGTGCCCTTTAGCCAACACTGAAGTGCCCTCTAGTGGACAGCATCCTTTATATCTAGAGATACTTTACATCTTCACATTGCTCAGTGCCTACTTCGCACAGCTGGAGATGAAAAAGATGATTTACAAAGATAGCCAAGTAACAAAAATTAAGTAAAAGGCACCTATGAGAAACAGCCACCAAAGAAGATTACAATATGGCAGTTCAGTCAGCAATCACATTACACATGATATCAATAACACATCAATTTTGAAAATGCAACCAAAGAAAATGATCCAGGACATGTACCCAAGTGCCCTCTAAGAACAGAAGCTAATACTCAGCTCTATCAATCAATCAATCAATCAAATTTTTATTTAAAGCCCCAAATTACAAAACCTCTATGTGCTCTCAACACAGCGCAAATGATAAGAAATATTGCTTCAGAAATGTAAGTTGTTTATTGCTTAATAGGTTTGAAATTCCAGCATTCCAGGAGGGTAAGAAGCCCCCCAGTATGCACAGTGTCTCAGTCTATTTCCACTGTTCCTACATTTCATCTGTTTAATTAGGCATCAGGGGCAAATTGTCAGTAGGTATGGTGGCACTCTTTCAGATGGAAATACATGATCTATTAGTGTGCAGATGCATTGGCCTGAGAGGCTAATAAAACAGATTGAAGAATTAAAAGTTTGGCTTTAGTGTCCCTGTGAGAGGGAACAACTAATAAAAGTATCACTTCATCTAAAGACAAAGTAAACAACATAATATATCAAGACTATAAAAGACCACAATGAAGGAACAATGTAATCTTATTAACAATCTATAAAAATAATAGTACTACTAATAATGAAAATATATCAGCTATATTGCTCAACAATCAAATCATATAAGTTATTCTGACTTTAGAGGTAGTAAGTGAAGGGATGGTGAAATGTTGAACTGTTTTGACTCCATTTAGTCACAAAATGGTATTAATGTAGTCTAGGCGTGGATAGTGTAGGGACTCAGTCCCTTTTTTTCTTTTCGTTAATATTAAAGGAGTTCTTTTGACAAAAGATTGGCCCTTGCATGTGACATCATAATTATTGTTCTGTACCATCACTAGTCCATATTCTGCTCTACCATATTTTGAGACAGCAGGCAAACAGATAAAGTTTAGATTCTCATTCTGTTATTATCTCTCTTACACACTTACACAGACTCACATGTTTTCACAGACTGGGTTAATGAATCTGGCCTACTGTTCTCTTCCTGTGCCACTGTCTAATAAAAGGCCTAATTAATGCATTTAACCTTTAGTTGTCAGGCAGACAGTTAACTGTCCCAGACCCTTCCTCACTGTTTCCTCTGCCATTTCAATAAATCACCCCAGGGATTCATTTATTTTTCTGTAAAGATTCATTTTGACCTTGAAGAAAAAGTGCAATAAATTCTATTTTAAGTAACATCACAAGATTGCTACCGTGGCAGAAAACCACTGATGAAGGAATAAACCTATATTACTTCATTTCAAGCCCATATATTCAATCTGCTAGGATGTTGTCTGAATTGCAGATGTGCAGATTGTGTACGTAGTTTCACACAAAATCATCTTGTTTTCTGCGAATGAGAAATGGAAAAATCCAAAATCCAAGTCTCTTGGATCTCTGGCTCCCCCTGCTGTAAGAGCGTGTCTGTTGTAACCAAGTGCTGGATGTCAGTCATAATAAGACAAATATATTTCTGGGAATATATTTTTAAATCATTGTACAATTCACTTGTCCACAAAAAAAAATCTGTTTACAAAAATAGATATGTTTCAGAAAAGAATGCACAGCAAAAAAACTAATTACAGATGAGACATTTCTCCAATGTATGTACAACCAATAGATTGTAATTAGCAATATGATAATATCAGTAATGTATAAATTAAATTTTCATTTTAAATATTATTAATACTTTATGCTATTTACCTTATGCTACTTTAAAAAATGGCACACATGACTACTTCTATGTGACAAGGGTGGTTTGAAGTGACAACCTCACAGAAATTATCACCCAACTCTGTAGTCCCTCTCAGCTGCTTTGGTTTTACAAGCCTTTATTGAACTGATCTACTCTTACCCTCCCACTGTACATTATCTGCTCAGTATCACGAAGCATAAAAAAGTTAGCAACTCGCCATAGAGACAAAACAGAGCCACAAAGAAAATACATTTGGGCTTTAATTTGTCAAGTTGACTAGAAACACAACATACTGACATACTACTGATAATTCTCAGTAGGTTCACCACTATAAGCAACCCCTTTCACATAGTTTTTACCTTACTTATTATAAAAACACAAAACACACATCAAATTTTATATGTTAGCCATTAAATGTGCAAACAGGCATCTTACTTCAAAAAATATTCTCAAAGATTTTCATTTAAATACATGGGGTATTATTCACCTCCTGTAAACTCATTCATGCAAGCAACATTGGCTCACTAACCCTAACCCACTCCACAACATCCAATGAAACACACCTTACCAATTTGGTGGTCTGGTTATATTTACTTGGTGGAAATATTAACAACTATGGTTTGTTGCTGTAATAAGCATTTCAAACATGAATTGTCCTTTGAAAGCTCTTGCATATGCAGTATTTGCAGTGTCTGTCAATGGCAACAGCCTAAATGCTGCAGGTTTAGGCTTTCGACAAGGCTTTTAAGGTAATAGATTCATTCTTCATTGGCATATACTTTTTCCGATAAATAAGTAAATGGTTGCTAACTATAGAAATGAAATGGAGTCCCAAAAACACACTTACAATTACTGAATGTGGCCCTAGTCGCAGTGTGAGAGAGTGACATCTTTGAGATTATAACATTAATGATGCTTTGACATGTCATATGTCTGTTCATCAGCTGTCTGTGAGTCTGTGAGATTCTGCCTCTCATAGAGGCCTCAGGATGATCTCTCTTCTGTAAGAGAAGCGGGTGAGTTTGACCCCGTGGTACATTGCCTCTCTATGTTGCAGCAAGTGGTAAAGAGACAGAGTAAACTTAGCCAGTGCAAGTGTGCAGGCGATCTCCACCACCAGCAGGGCACTGTAGATCATCATCTGAGATTTGCACTGTTGCAGTTTGTCTTTCTTCTGATGCTCAACAGAAGGCGATGTCTTCTCAGAAGCTGGCTCCACGTGGTGGATGAGGATCACTGGAGTGGTTTGTGAAGGAGGTGTTGTTTGGCTGGTGGTTGCCTGGGTAGTCCTGATGGTGGTTGTTGCGGGCATAGGTGTTGTAGTCGTAGGTGCGATCATCGCGGTTGTGGACTTACGCGTTGTGGTGGTGGGTGTAGTTGTTGTGGTGGTCGTCATTAAAGGAGTTGTTAGTTCAGTGGTGGGTCTAGTTGTTGTTATCATGGTTGTAGGTGCAGTTGTTGTTATACGGGGCATGGGTGTTGTTGTGACCGTGGTGATGGGTGCAATTGTTGTTAGAGTGGTTGAAGTTGTTGTCAGAGCAGTGGTCGCTCGTATTGCTGTCGTGGAGAAAGTCGTGGCTATTGACGTTGTGGTTGCCAATGTGGTTGTTGGTGTTGTGGTAGTGAGGACAGTGGTGGTTGGTTGTGTGGTTGGGAGTGTAGTGGTGGGGGTGGTAGTTGTGGGAGGTGTAGTAGTGGGTGTGGTGGTTGTGGGAGGTGTAGTGGTGGCTATGGTAGTTGTGGGAGGTGTAGTGGTGGGTGTGGTTGTTGTGGGAGTTGTAGTGGTGGGTGTGGTTGTTGTGGGAGTTGTAGTGGTGGGTGTGGTGGTTGTGGGAGGTGTAGTGGTAGGGGTGGTAGTTGTGGGAGGTGTAGTGGTGGGTGTGGTAGTTGTGGGAGGTGTAGTGGTGGGTGTGGTAGTTGTGGGAGGTGTAGTGGTGGGAGGTGTAGTGGTGGGTGTGGTAGTTGTGGGAGGTGTAGTGGTGGGAGGTGTAGTGGTGGGGGTGGTAGTTGTGAGAGGTGTAGTGGTGGTGATTAAGGGAGTGGTTGTAGAGGGAAGGGTGGGGCAAATAAATTGATCTTCTTTCAATGACTGGATTTCCTTCCCTTTCAGATCTTCTGGATGCTCACAGACCAAAGGAGTCGGAATTTTGCCAGAGTTCCCCTTCATCCAAAGGTGAAAAGGTATCAGATTACAGTCACAGCGCCAAGGGTTATCATTGAGGTGAAGTTTTTTGAGTTTCGTCAAAGGCTCAAAAATATCCTCAGGAAGCGTCTGGAGGTTGTTGTGATTTAGCTTGAGTGTGGTCAGTTTTTGTAGGTTTTCAAACACATCTGAATCCAGTGAATTTATTTTGTTGTTCCCCAGGTTCAGGTCTGTGAGTTTTTCTACACCTTCAAAGTGCTCAGCAGACAAGGTGATAAGCTGATTTTTTGATAGATCTAGCTTTTTGAGAGCCTTAAGAGGGCTGAATATTCCTTTAGGAAGAGTGCTGAGCATGTTTTGACTGAAGCTGATCTCAGTCAATTTAGGCATTTCTCCAAAAAGCACTGGTGGTAGAGTAACCAGTTTATTCTTATGTAGCTGAAGTGTTTTAAGCAGAGGGAAGCCAACAAAAAAATCTGGAGGTAAAGTAGTCAGAAGATTATTATCCAAAAGCAGCTTATTTAGTTTGTCTTTATGTGGAAAGAGATTTGGTGATAATTCTTCTATTTTGTTCCCCTGCAAGCCAATCTCCTTCAAATTTGGCAAATTGTGAAACAGGTCTTCAGGAACAGTGGCCAGCTGATTCTCATAAAGCCGTAGTACCTGCAGTTTGGGTAGGTTTGCGAACCAGTCAGCAGATACAGCAGAGAGATTGTTTTTGGCTAAATGGAGTATATTAAGGTTCTCAAGACCATCAAATGTCCCATCTTCAATGAGGTCAATCTCGTTCCCATGTAACAGGAGCTGTCTTACTTTTTTGAGGTTGTCAAACAAGCCGTTCTCCAGACTACGGAGTTTGTTATACTTTAGCACAATATCCTCCAGGTTGCTGAGGTCTTTAAAGACTCCCACTGGGATTGATGTTAATGGAGTGCTGGAGATCTCAAGATGCTTGAGGTCTAGCAAACCTTCAAAAGCTCCCGACTCAACAGACACTGTATTCGTGTTCATAAACTCAACCTTTTCAAGCTTGGGATCCTCAATAAAGGCTGCTTTGGGGATTGTTCTGATCTGGCTATTCACAAAGAAAACCTCTGTCACACCTTCTCTCATGTGGCGTGGGATTTCTGTTGTAGATGTACTAAAAACAAGCTGGTTTTCTTTTGGGCAGTCTGTCTCCTTTTCACATTCTTTGTTTTGAACCAATGAAGCAGCAAACAGTAAAGACAGAAAAAGAATGATGATATCTCCTCTTGACATGCTTATTCACTGTGAAAAGAAAAAAAGTATGCATAACTAATTAAATGTATAACTCAGAAATGGGATCAATTCAATTTAGACTTTGTATATAGCAGGCTGTGCATTTCTGCTCTGAATGTGTTTCCTTCTGATTTTGTTTTTGTTTTTTTTTACATATGTTCATCATTATACAGTGGCAGGATGTTTATGAGGTACGCCAAGAGAGGGAAGGGGGTAAGGGAGCAAGAGAAAGGGCTGTTCATTCATCAATTAGCCTACTAATAATGAATTATGAAAGGTATTTCACGTATTGAGAGCGAATACCATAGTTATTAAAACAACAAACCCAGTTAAGTCAATTCCAAACCTTTACACTATAGCCGCAACCGTATATCAGCAGTTCAGAATCAATATTTAATCATTTTTATTTTGAATTTAATATATATGTATGGACATGGTCATGACATAATCTATGGTTCAATATGACTGTTGTGGCCACTTAGAACTCTTTTGTGTTTTGTAATTTTAAGAAAATAACCATGTTAGAATAAATGTACACACATTTAGGGAAAGTCAGGGCCCTATAGTTACATGGGTTTCATTTCAACAAAGTTATTACATTTCAAAATTCAGTCCAAATGACTGCCTTGATTGTTTGGGTGTTAAAGTCAAATGCCAAAAAGAAAATTGCCTACCAGAATATTTCCTGTCCCAGGATGAAACAAGTGGTTACAGCAGCGAGGAACACAAACAAGTTTAGTCTCATTAGTTATCTTCTGTATCAATGTTTGCCAGCAGTGTGCTGTGTCCCACATGAGGCGTGGTGTAACAGACTTCTGCAGCTTGAGATAAGAGCAAGGACGGAAGGTTTTTTAATGTCAGCCAGTTAATGAACAGCTTCCTAGCAAGTTTGGAACAAGTTTTTTTCCTCATGCCCTATAATCACAGACACTTTAACAACATCCATAATTTAATTCTAAATGTTCTCAATATTTTAAATTCAAGTTGTTTTTATTATCTGATGTGTTAGCTGTACTTATATCTATGTTACTCACACAGGGTAGCAGAAACTACAGACAACTAAGTCTGACTAATCAATTATGCATGTACTCTGGTTTTTACACAGTTGGGTGTTTTGAAATGATGTCTGTGTTCCCACATCAGGAGCAGCAAACAAAGCAGTTTTAATAAGTTATAGTAATCATGACTTCCCCTCAATCACTCTACAACTTTGTGTTTATGACAAACTAATTGCTGTGAGTAAAACCCAAAAAGTTTGTAGTACTCTATCCTGCCATGCCTCCACTCCTTCACCATGACCACTTTTAAATGAACTCAGTATGGGCTTTGTTTTATTCTGCTGAAAGTACCACAACATGAAATGGCACAATCACTATAATCATACTGGTGATTGAAAATCCTGAGTCTGACAGGTAATAACAGTAGGATTAGCACCCTGCAAGAATAGCCCATAGTAATGTGTGAAAATATACAATACCGTATGCTAATGCTGTAATGCTGAATCCTACTATGATAACTTATTAAAGAAAAATTATAAATTGTTTTTTCAAGTCATTTAAATTGGGTGTTCTGCTCCTCTAAGCTCCTGAAAAATGTAAGGCTAAAGTATGACTTACTGTGAGATTTACAGTGATGAAGTTTACATCTAATACCACTTAGTTCCATAAATAATGAACACAATGCAAGATTGCTCCCACTAAAAGTAGTGCATTTATTCAATGTATAGTAGTATTTGCATTTTAAGTGTGGAAACCATAGGATGAATTGTGCTACAGTGAAGTCAAAATGACATGTTTCATTTTGCAGGGATTGCCGTTTTTGCAATAAAAGCAAAAATATCTCATAGATTTATTGTTGTTAGCACAAAAACTCTTTGTCAAACTGTAAGTATTAGTACTGGAAAATACAGGAATGCAGTCTTAATTTCACTTGAAGAAGTACACTCTTTTAGTGTATCTGAGGTTACATTCACCAAAGTATCCAGATTGCCCATAAAATGGCAAAATGGATGTTTTAGCAGTTAGCACATATGATGTCTGTTTTCTTTTTACAACACACATGAAATGAATATTGGCTGGTAAATTTGATCATTAAAAACTGAAAGCTAATGTATTCAAACGCTTGCAGGTCTTGCTTGCGCATCTGAATGGAGCTGAAGTGATTATGTCTGTTGCCTGAAATCAACGCTAAGCTCCAGATTTTCTGAGTAAACCACAGTAATCAGTGAGCAGTTTCCCTTGGCTTTAAAAGTTCTTCGGTTGTTGATGTTGGGTGGACTAGTCTACAGCACAGAGTTCTTACTTCTGCTGCCTATGTTTCCCCTGCCTCTCTTGTTCCTTTTCCAGCACACACAGCTTATGATGACAGTGCTGATAATGACAGTAGCCACCACTGCAATGGTGATAAGGATGATTGATGTATCATTAGAAACCGTTTCCTTCTCCCCCTGTCCACCGCTGGTGACCTCTTCATGCTGTGTGGCGGGGGTGGTCCTCACTGTGGGTGAAGAGGTGCTCCGTCTGGTTGGAGGGGTATGGGGTTTCCTCCTCTTCTCTGTGGAGGTGAATACAGGCTCCTCAGTAGGGCTGAGCGGCATCACGTTTTCATCTGTCAGCAGAGCAATTATCTCACTGTTCAGACTGGCAGGTGTTTCACAGACCACCAGAGTTAGATTGGTCTTGGATGGGTACTGTTTCAGCCAGTCCCTTAGGGCCAGAATATCCTTATCACATCTCCATGGGTTCTTCTCCAGGCGTACTTCCTTTGATGCAGTGAGGGCATCTAGACTCGCCTGTGGCAGGTTAGGAAGGGAGTTATTTCGCAGATCTATCTCTCCAAGGTTGCTCAGGCCCTGGAGGAAACCCAAAGGGAGGGAGCTGATGAAGTTGTGCTCCAAGGAAATGTTGACCAGATTGGGCAGACCTTGGAAAGTCCCAGCTTGCAAGGTTGTGAGCAGATTGGTGTGAAGTGATAGTTCTCCCAGCTGCTCCAACCCTGAAAAGGCTCTGGTGGATACGTAGCTGATTTGGTTGCGACTGAGCACTAGGAGACGCAGCTGAGTCAGATTTCTGAATGTGTCATCCTCCACACGGCTCAGTTTGTTGTCATACAGCCACAACTCCTGCAGGGCCAAAGGTCCAAACACCCCTGGTCCCAGATGCTCAAGCTGGTTTTCATACAGGGAGATCTGAGAGAGAAGGGGTAGATTTAAGAAGATTCCTTGTGGAAGAGAAGTCAGCTTGTTGTTGGAGAGGAACAGTTTTCTTAGTTTTGAAGTCTTGGAGAACAGGTTATGGTGGAGATGAGTTATTCGATTGTCTTGTAGGGAAAGTTCCTCCAGGTTTACAAGGTCATCGAAACTGCCAGTGGGGACTTCCTGTAGTAAGTTTTTGTTAAGCCTTAAGGTTTTCAGATGAGAAAGACCCTTGAATGTTTCTCTAGATAGCTGACTGATGTTGTTTCTGGAGAGAAGAAGTAACTGCAGCTCAGCAAGAGGATGAAAAGTTTCCACAGGCACAGAAGTGAAAAGGTTCATGCTGAGTTCAAGCAATTTCAGACCTGTCAAGGATGTGAACCAGTTAGGGCGGAGAACCAGGAGCTTGTTGTCCCTCAGATTTAGAGACTCAAGCTTCTGAAGGTTTTGGAACAAGGCCTCAGGGAGATCTTGTAGTTCAGTGCCAGTAAACCCTAAGGCACCTATGTTTGGAGTGGAATTGAATGTGCCAATGCGCACTTCCCTCAAAACGGTGTCTTTAATTGCAAATACCTCAAGGGCATGAGAGAAATCTGTCAGGTCCTCTGGTTTCAGAGAGTAGATACTGCAATTCGCAAAGTAAAGGGTGGCGGTAGATGAGGGCAAAGTTGTGGGGAAGTCTGAGAGGCCAATGCAGAAGATTTTGGTTCCTTGACATTTGCACCCTTCTGGGCATGACCACACAACAGCATTGAGGGAACTGAGAAGTAACAGCACATGAAGGATCATGGGCAGGTCCATTTTTACCCTGGAAGAGAAGAAACAGTATGTTAGTAAAGAATTTTGCGTCAGATAAACAATTTTATGTGTCAAAGCCACTTAATTTTACTTATACCTATCAAAGTCACTTAACTGGTCACTACTATTTTAATTCAATCTGTGGACACTTACAAATGCCATCTGTTACTCTGGAGTAAAGTACTTCATTGAGCTGCTTTTATTTTGTCACCCAACCTTACAGAAGAGAAATATTAAAATACTGCAGTACCCCTTAAG
The DNA here is from genome assembly GCA_028564955.1 of Terapon puta. Taxonomy (NCBI): domain Eukaryota; kingdom Metazoa; phylum Chordata; class Actinopteri; order Centrarchiformes; family Terapontidae; genus Terapon; species Terapon puta. The sequence continues at coordinate 13,844,240 of JAOXYL010000105.1, forward strand.
GTCAATGCTGACCTTTGTAAGGGCGATGCCAATACATTTGTCTAAGTTGATCACAGAATACATATAAAACATACACCTAAGTGTTTGCAGCTCCAAAAAGTAATGCCATTTTAATTTAAATTAATGTTTGTTTTGTATTATATTATTATTGTATTATTATAATATTTGCTACTCTTGCCTATGAATGATAATGTACATTAATAAGAGTTTATAAAAGTCAGGGGTTTTAGAGGGTTTTTTTCATTAAAAAATCTACATAAAGGGCTTGTGATATGATTAAGAAATGTGAAAAAGAATGGGCATTTTATTACCGTATACTCCAGTACAAAAAAAAAACACAGATTTTGCTCCTGGCATGTTTTGTTCTTTATGGGAAAATTAGCAATTTAGCATTTAAAGGACTTGTTTGAGGGAAAGAGAATGATGTCCTGTGACATTAAGATTTAACCTACCCTATTACCTTTTTTAGGTTCTTACAAGAGAGATTTTTTTTCAAAATCAAAAAGGAGGCTGATTTTATCTGGAAATATCACTCACTGAACAGCTATTTGATTAAAAACAAAAAATGAGACCCAAAAAACACGGCAGTCATTTTCTTTTTAAAAGGTGTAATGAGGCTCTTTGTAAATCCTATAAAGTAGAAAGCTTACAAACACTGGTTCAAGAACCTTGGTTGAAGATAAGAGGAGGAGGAGATATGAGATATCAGGACACACGGCCAGATATGTGGGAGACTTTTGTTGAGTATACCACACTTGACAATTGGGGAGAATTACAGAAAACAACAGCTGAATGTGTTAATCCACACTGCATGTAGGAATATCTTATTGAAATGGACCTCAAATAAACCCTCTACAGTCTCAGAATGGCTAAGTATTTTTTGACCTTATACCCATGGAATATGTAACTCACTGGCTGACTTATTTTACTAAGTTTGGAATCCATACTGCTGGGTTAAGAAAAACTGTTGAAGATGTCCAATTTATGCACATTTTCAATAAAAACATGTTCAAAAAGAAGAAAGAACAGCAACAGAAGGGATTCTATGTACTTTAAACCACCACCATAATAAGGCAGCTATTCTGAGGGTAACTCTAATTAGTAACAGTCCCTACACTTGCAGCCTCAGCATTCTTGTCTTAACCAAAAAAGAAAAGATTTGCATAAATTGATCCAGTGTTGTATTTTGTTGTCTGCAGCTGGGAGTACTGCCTGTCAGCATTCTCAACAGATTGGCTGTTAAATCACCATGTTTAGTCTTTTGGCATTAAGACCATTTATTCAGGGTTTGTGTTCACAGCAACTTTAGAGGTCACAAAGGTTTTCAGAATGTTTTCAGAGGTAAATACATCAGCTTCATTGAATATGGACATGGTGTTTGGTTT
>JAOXYL010000105.1:13859923-13877472 GCA_028564955.1 Terapon puta
ACACACACACACACACACACACACACACACACACGTACATCTGCCTGCTAACAGCTAGCTGCTTAGCTTCGAGCAGCCGGGCTATCTTTAGCACAGGTGTTGGTCTGTCACACCTTCTGGGTGGTTGGGGGGGTTAGCACGGGTTGACTGTGGGGGTGGCGCGGTGGACTTGAGGGGTTCGGGGTCGGAAGGGGGGCCGGAGTCAGGTAGCACAGATTACATGTCTCAGTCTGGGTCCAGGGCGTCGTGCCAGATCTAGTGTTTTGATTTCTAAATGTGTTTTCATTGAAGGGGGGCAGGCAGGACGTCGTTTTAGCAGAGAGGAGACGTGTGTTTTTATTTCCTGCATTCATGTCTCATCATAGTGTTTTTGAAATTGTTATTATTATTATGGTGAAGCGCTCTAAGGGCTTGTGGCATGACAGAAACACGCTGTGGGAGTCATGTTGTGCCCCTCACATGGAGGCCGTGCTTCATTTGGCTCTGTTTGTTGTTTTTGTTGTCTGTGTGTGTGTTTGTTTGTTTGTTTGATTATGATGAGAACAGCGTGGACAAGTGAAGCTTTCCACCGTCCTCCTTGTCAACTTCAGATCCACGTACACTTTGCTTTCAAACTGTATCCCCCTAAAAGAGCAGCTCTCCATGTAACTTTTTATAAAAATAAAAACCCAAAAACTTTGCCTGCTGCTGGTGTGAAGGTGAGAAGCAGGTGGAGAGAGAGGTTTTTTTTTTTTTTTTGTATCAATGGGATGCAGTGCTGGTGGGAAGGACCCGTCCTGTTGGTGTGAAGCAGCTGCCCGGCGGGGTGCTTATTATTCTGGTCAGACAGAGACAGAGAAGACGTCCCCGCCGCTCGGCCTGTCAGCAATAGGAAAATACAGAGAAAAGATGCGACAAAATTAAAAAAGTTTCTATTTCATCCCATCCTGTGTTAAGAACAGTGAGCAGCTTTAATATTAACAGAGTTTGTTTTGGGATTTTCTCTTCTTTTTTTTTTTGCCACTGCTCATAACTGCACAAAGACTGGACTCTTGTGGTGTCACGTTTCGTCTGATTTCTCTGAGGGATCGAATGCAGCTGTGAGGACGTGAAACTGTATCTCGCCTGCTCGCAGCTGTAATCTCTCCGTCACTTGTTGCTCGGGTTAGCGTTAGACCCGGTCGAAAGGCTGCTTTTTACTAAACGTCGTTACAGTAGTTCAAAAGAGTGGCCGCACCAGCCGGAGTAAATCTCAGGTTACTTGGCTAAGAAGATTAAGCATATGGTTGGAAAATCGGTCTGCGTTAATCAAATCCCACACTGGAGTGCGTTGGATGGGGAAGGGGTGCTTTGTGGAGGTCTCACCCTCCTCCTCTCAGCATCTGATTGAACCATTTTAACACAATAATCCGGACCACTCCTCAGTGTTTGAGTCCCACAAGCTTTTTTTTCCTTTCTTCTCCTTCTCGTGCTTCTTGTGCGTAATATTGACAAATGATTTGTTCTCTCTGTCTAATGCACACAAACACGGAGTCATAGACTGTTGCTGGTTATTAATGTTTTATGTGGATGAAGTAATCCTTGTGAGAGCTGAGATGGCGATGATGATGATGGGCCTGGCAGTGTGAGGTTATTGAGCGTGGTGAGGCTCTGAAATGAAAGCTGCAAGGAGGAGAGGTTTAATTACCAGTTCAGTGCCAAAGGAAGGAATTAATTTGACTGGATTTATATGACGCATGATATATGAATTTATTCGCAGCAGATATCTTCAGAGTAAGAACAACAAGTTTTTTTTTTCTTTTCTTTTTTAAATGTCCTCGCCCCATGAACCACTTCCAGCAGCAGCGGAGCGGCGTGTGGCTTCCTGCAAGATGAAATCATGATTTAATTTTGCCCTCTCTAGATTTAACACGGGTATGTTTGCACAAGTTTTGCAGGCAAAGAAAACTGCAGTACCTAAAGATGTGTGCTAAGCGGCAACTAGATTCACGTCAACTGAACTGTAGGGCAAATTTAAGTTTAAGTTACATACATCCTATGCTATATAAGGTCCAAAGCCATAATTAGCCAAGGCAGGGAGAAAGGCCTTGAATGTCCTTAGCTCAAATTGTTTCCTACACAGGAAACCGTCAGCATCCGTTGAGTGGTGGATCCCGAATATTCAAAAGGAGAAAATGTGCCTCATTTCACAACAGCTTAGATGGTTGGGTTTTTTATAAGGAAAACTCCCCTCCTACAACGCTTCACTCAGTTGTTTTCAGAGAGAACGTTTTGGCAGCATCTGTAATAATGAAACCAGAAATGAAAATGCTGTGTTTTTAAATTTGTACGAGAAAGATGGATTAGGGTGAAATACAGATTTCCTTTCCAAAATAATCTTGTTGGCTACAAATTGCGACCGTCTTCCTTATACGGATCGTTCAGATTGTGGCTGTGGCGAAACGTTCAGATTTTTGTCCTCGAGCTCAGTGTGGAAAAAATGCTGCTGTCAAAAACTCAGTAGCTGCAGTAAATGTGACTCACGGTTTGTTCTCTGTGGCTGATTAGAATATTGCAGTCACATCGACATTTAGGATGTATCGTTCATCTGCATGTGCCGCGCACGTAGTTTCTCTGAAGGGAGTGGCTGAGTGTCAGTAGTAACCATACTTCTCACCTCTAAAGAAACTTCTAAGAAAAGGCTACAGCGCTTCCACACCATCACTATCACCATCACAGCAGCGTGTGGCAAATGATGTTTCCTCATTCGCAGTTTCACTTCACGTCTTAGCGGACTGAAAATAATCAAAACCACAAGCCACTCGCCAGATGGCCAACCTCCTTTTTTTTTCCTTTTTTCTACATTGAGGAACTTTTAATTTTCTCCTGATCCTCCACTGTAGTCAACACATTAAACTTTGCATCCTCTCTTTTTGAATATTTTCCTACTGAAGCGTGCATGTTGGCAGATGGGCCGGATGTTAAATATGTGAAACTGTAAGAATCAGATAAGATCTAACGTCTGTACCGTGTGTGACGTTGACCAGTTTCACAGCTTTCAGTTTCAGTCAACAAGTGTGAACAAAATAAGTAATAAATGTTCTCCTTTTATTTTTTTTTTTTCCCCAGTGTGTCGAGACTTTGCTGTGCTGGAGGACCACTGCCTGGCCTACAACCTCCAGGAGCAAGAAAGTAAGAAACTACAAATTAGACATGTTTTTTTAATTTGTTCTCCTCAGCCCCCGTTTCTCTGCCCGTAGAAATAAGTAACTGCTCCTTATTTCAAACAGAGGAAGTGTGCTGTCCTGCTTTAATGTTCCTGAAAACAGAGCTCCTGTTATGTCCTGTTCTGTATTAAAATGAAATAATTCAGAGTTCAAAGAGGCCCGCAGCCTCTTCCCAGACGGTCTGTTTAAACACTCAAGTCATTTATGCTTGAAATGTTTTCTGCATCAGTCTGTTTTTGTCAGGCTGCCCCACTGCATTCCTACAACAGGACACTTAATGCTCGCTCCGCAGAGGAGCAAACTGTGGAAGATGTTTTCAGAGTTTGGCAGTAGAAAGATGAACACAGTCCACCACACTTCTGTTGTTGTTCTTTTTTTTCCCCTTTTTGGAAAGTTAGTCCGGTCCAACACTGCAAACTGCAGTGCCAGTGGCTGCAGCCTGATGAAGCTACATTAACTCTGCCTCAGCCGTGCAGGAAAGCATATGAATGGTGCAGGATGTCACAACAATACTGTTTCAGGGCAGAGATGGTGAGCTGGTTCATGTAGTTTTATTGAAGCGCAGCTAAAGCACAGAGAAGCCTAAATTCTGGATCATAAGTTAAACACTCTAGTAATGTTTTTTTTATGTGGAGCCCACTGTGAGGTTGGGTGTGTGTGTCAGTCTGCTATGTGTTTGTCCCAGCATGCCTCAGCAGATTTACTGGTGTTTTCATCTGAACTCATATGAGTGTAATTAGCCGGCATCACATGTTTCAGTAATTGCATTCAGACGAATGGTTGAAATCTCACAATGCTGAACTTTTTCTCATCTTTACTTCAACTTTGCTTCAGTGCATCTCGTAGAAACTTTACCTCTGGCCCGCCTCTGCACTGTAGTTGAGTCTACAGTCTCCTGAGTTAGGTTGAGAGAACATTTTCTGCCAAAACGTACTGATAAACACGGACGCAGACATAACAAGGCTTTCCGTTCATCAGACACAAACAAATAAATGGCTAATGGTTCATATCCTTCACCTTCACTCATTTGAGAAAAAACGGGCGACAAGGCCACAGCTTTCAGAGGGAGGAAATTATTTAGGTAGTGCTGGTGCAAATTTCTTTGGTGAGCTTTTGTTTTGAAAGGATGGATACATTTAGAGTGCAGACAGTTGACACGTATCTGCTTTTACCTCTTTTGACAGTTTTCTCTTTCCATAAATATGCCACTCTATATCACCATAAAGGGGAAATAGTCCAAAAGGCTTTCTGGGAAAGAAGGCCAGATGCCGGCCACCCTAAGTGGAGATTAGGCTCTGTTTTAGCTGTGATTAATTTGGTTTTGGTTTGACTGTCCTTGTGTTGTCATTAACCCTTTTAAAGCTTTAGCGATCCATAACAAAGGCTCAAGACCATTTGCTCGCTCTGTTGCCGCACCGACTGGTGTGGTGTGAGACGGAAAAATGTGTTTTTCACCTTTGACCCCTGGAGGTCACTCAGGACAAAGCGAGCTGATGTAGCCTGACAGTCCTCTGAATAAGCAGTTTTTGTTCCTCCAAAATCACATTTAACAGATGGCCACCCCAAAAGAGGCTTTTTAGCGCATTCAGCTTTGAGTTAATGTGGAGTTTCAATGGACTTTTATTTCAATTCAAAATGTTGTGCAAGCGTCCAAATGTGGCATGGAAAACATTTCTTTCTGGCTGCTTCAGCTCTTACCGTCTTTTGTTTCTGGAACATATTTTCTCTCTCTTTCAGCGTTTAGCTCCTCACTAATGTGTCCAAGATTCAGACAATTTCACCTCAACTTCCCTTTTTTTGAATGATGTGAGACAGAGTTGAGTTTGTTGGATTAAAGAATGTCACAATGTCCTGTCATGTTTGTTTTGTTTTGTTGTTTTTTTTTTTGCTGCCTTGAGAGATGAATCGGTGGAAAAATGTGGCAGTGGATGAATAATTGCTGTATCTTGTGACATCAGTTTTTACTTCACATATGTTTTTGTAAGGTGTCATAAACTTGATCAGCGCTGTCCCAAAAAAAAAAAAAAAAAAATCAATGTCAGCCTCTTGACTTTTTATCAACTTATATTTCACAGCTGTGACTCACAGTTTCCCCCTTTCAATCCCACCAGTCGGAAAGAAGAAACTTTATGGAGCCTCTCACGAGAAAATTGCCAAACGTAATTTGGTCCTTTTCACACGAAAGCAGCGAACGAATCGATAGCCAGGTGAAACAGAGCTCAGCGGGTGAGTGATGCTCTCCATGCTCACCAAGTGCTGGGAGTGCGTCAGCAGGCAGGATTTATCATCTGTTATGGCCCACAACGTGCCATCACACAACCTTGGAACGGCACCTCAGCTGCGAACATTCATTTCTCAGTGACTAAGAGCGCTCTCTGTTTATCACCAGAGACTGAGGCGTCCGCGTCCTCAACGTTAATCTTGATCCCTGCAGACCATCTAAACAATTCTGCTGTTCCTCAAAGAGGAAAACATCAAGAAAGTGTGGATCTGTAAATAAACTCCCCAGTGCTCTGCTGGTCATCATTCGCCCCGTTCCTCGTTGCTTCTGTGCTCCAGCCGGTTGACCTGCCCTGCTTTTTGTCGTACACAGTCTTAAGAGCACCGCTTATGTGTTTGTGTCCACAGTTGAGAGCCACTTGGCGTCCAACGTCAATAAGAGCCGTCTGGTGCAGAAGGACCTGCAGGTGGCCAAGAAGCTGCAGGAGGAGGAGGATCAGAGGGCCAAGGTCCAGAGCCAGAAACAGCACTGTGACATGTGGGTGTCTCTCTCTCTCTCTCACACACACGCACACACACACACACACACACACACAAGCACACTCATTTATACACATTTATATACATCCATATCAAAGCAAATTTCCAGTAGCAGAAATGAATATAAAACTGTACACTAAAAAAAAACTATAGGTCTGGAGAGGGCAATGTTGACTTGGTGAAAATTGAAATGAGTGATGAATTTCAGAATCAGAATCAGAAAACCTTTTATTGCCAGGTAGGTTTCCACCTACGAGGATTTTTTTTTGGCATTTGAATGTATTATTTCATTTGACTTATTTGACATTATACATTTGATTCAGCATTGATTCAAGCTGTTTTCTGGTTATAATTTTACATGATCGATGGGGGATGGCTGTAACCGCCCTGCCACATGCGCGATTTTGAATCATCTGTGTTGGTTTAACTTCGTCTGGTTTGTGAAAGTGAATCCTTCAGGGACCTCATGAAGTCATGAGAATACAATAATAGCTGTGTACAGTATTTGTTGCTTTGTTGAAAGCATCTGTTTCAGATTAGTGTAATTACTCCCAAACTTTATACCCAAGACAGATTTATGCTTCATAAGCGAGGTAATCCAGGACACACACCCCCTCACCCCCCCACACACAGATGACTCCACATTGCACTTAGTGCAGGTTTAACCCTCTACTATCATAAATTAGTAGGTCATGTCATGTCTCTTTATTCACTTTATGCTAAGGACCAATGATGAGAAGGTTTTGGAAGTGGCTTTGTTAGTGGGGTTAGTAGCACCTCATTTTTCTATTTTTCTGATCACTGACGAGGACACAATTTCTGATTCCTTCATTCAGCATGCATAAGATCTTACTGACTTTATATTCTACTCTCCCACTGTGGTGAACAGCACAGGCTTGGCCAGATCACAAAATTGTCAGAAAAAAAGAGAGTACAATCACACCTGTCTGCAGTTGCCCTATCGGCACTATCAGCAGCTGCCACTGCGCTAACCCACTGGCACCATGAATGTGGAGGAGAAAACACAAGCAGACCATCCACTGTTCTTGTGGTCTCTGTGTGGCCCTGATATATAATTATATGTTTAAAGGGTTTGGTGCACAGCCAAAGCTATGCAGCTTCCCCGCAAAGTGGACAGCGACGGCTCCTAAACATAGCTGAGCGCTCCGCTGCTTCGGCTTCAGTCCAGACCAGGAGCTTAAAGAGAAGCCTGCAAAAAGGCACTCTATGTAAACACCCCCCCATCCCCGTTTTTCTTTTTCTATTTTATTAAAATAAAAATGCTGACTCACAGTTTAGTGAGATCACTGTTTCAAACACAGACTTCGAAGGCTCCAGTAGTGGGATCGCACCCCCGGGGAGAGGCCAGCTGCTACACCATCGACACAGGCAGGCCAACGCCGCTTGTCATGCTGGGAGCTCGCACTGACATCCACCCTGCGCTTGCAAATGCCTCTTCATATACTCCCACTCTGACTATACACACACACAGGGGACTGCAGCATCACTTGTTTCTTACCGATGAAGGCACTGCAGCCTTTTCGCTCTTGCCAGCTTAAGTCCTCCTGAGCTGTCGGCCGCTCTGGTCAAACAGATGCTGTTACCGCTCCTTTTTTTTCCCCTTTTTTTTTTTTTAAGTAAAGCCTTTACACCCATGTTCACACAAACAGAGAAATGATCTTCACATACCAGCCCTCCAGGCAGATGGTGTTGTTGTCAAAATCATGTTGTTTAAAGATGCGAGCGAGCCAACGTGACATCACAACATCACGACAGGCGAAGATATTCCTGCCTGGAGCACACACGCTGCCTCTAACAACACATTAGATAATAACTTCACCGCTCTTCGTGCTTCTCTGGTGTAACATGATTATTTTAACTGTTGGTTCATTTAGTCATACGTAATACATTGTCTTTCAAAATCTCTGCTATTTTAAGTGTGGATTAAAGAGTCACTCTTTGGTAAATCAGGTTGAGATGGACCTGAGATAAAAGTATTCAGGGTCAAAAAGGGAAGCCACTGAAGTATCAAACAGATATGTATGAGAGGCATACAGGGAAAAGAGACATTTATAAAGCTTTAACATTTAAAGCATTTTTCCTCCACACTATTGATCAAAATGTTGCTTTTGGAAATTATTTCATGATGCTGAATCTATTACACAGCATATATATTATGTATGTTTCTGTTCATTAATGTTTTCAATGTTCTCCCCCCCGGTTCCCTCATCCTCAACAATACGTCAACACACATCAATCTATGGGAATGTCAGTGTGCGCCAAGACAATGAGATCGCCCAGGAGATTCAGGAAGAACTGGTCCGACAGGCAGAACAACAGCGACAGCAAGAAGAGAAAGATGCGGTGAGAAAACGCAGACACTCGTAGAGCTTTCTGCCCATTCAAGCACTGCGCCGGTTACATCCACTCGTCAATGACTTGACTTCTAGTATCGATGTTCTGTAACGGGCGGGTCGTGAATCATCACCTTGAAATAATGGAGTGACGTCCACAGTCATCCAACTCGTTTCTTAATCACAAAATGTGTGCCAATCATAACGAGTGACCATTTGAATATATTCTGACGACACAGTATCAGGATGTGTTTTTATAAATGTTTAAATATATTACATACCTACACAAATGGCTATGATTCAGTTATGCCTTATCCATCGTGGGCTGCCACTGTTACATTTTGACAGTAGCAGTCATGTTGTCCGAAAAGATCTGCTCTGACTTTTGTTGAATTTTTGCTTCCATCTTGAGGTGTCTCATTCCCCATAGTTTTATGAAAAAGTGAGCTAATTAGTTGTTTGACTTGAAACATCAGGAGTTATCTGATATGTTTGACTACACGTCAGAAGAAAATGTCGTATTGGTTACAGATCAGCTTTCTTCACTGTGTCATGTGGGACTTCATGTTTACTGTGGCCTCGTTTTGTTTCTGGTTTGTTTATAGGCCATAGCTCGTAAGCTGCAGGAGAAGGAGATGAAAGAGGAAAGGAAGAGACAGAAGCAGCTGGAAGCAAACTTTGAGGAGGAGTACTTTGAGGATCACGGAGGTGGGGAGAGCAGCACTGGCTCATGTTAATGTGTGTGTGCGTGTGTGTGTGTGGAAGGACATGAGAGAGGATAAATCTTTTGTGCGGTATGAGTTTTTTTTTTTTTTTCATCTCTGGATGTGTGAGGATTTCTTCCTTTTTTTTCTTTGGATGCTGCACAGCACTAGATTGTTGCTGACTCGAGGCAAAGATTTTGGAATGCGTTCATAAGCACATAATAAGCCTTGAAGGGAGGCTTACATGTTCCTACAGAGAAATCATTTGTCATTTTGCTCCCATTCAAGACCAAACACCACTTAAAATGGGTTTAGCCATGCTCCAGTTTTAAGATGCAGCTTAGATGTGTTAAAAATCAGATTTTTACCTAAGATATTAAAAGAATCTCCCGTTAGCGTGTGAACATTTTCTCCCAAAATCTGTATTCAAGTCTTTTCGTGCACATACCAGCCTGCTGCATGAATCATCCCATTGGAGGTTCGTTAATTTTCTTCTAAAAGAGAAGCATTTTTAACTACCTCTTGTTTGTACATTCTCGCCTTGTGTCAAGTAGTCTGTCCTGAAACGTCACAGCTACCTGACAGCAGCGTGCTTTAAGTCTGAATGCAGTTACAGTGCAGGAGGAAAGTACGTTTGACGCGGTTATTTTAAACGTTCCCTCCCGTCTCGTAAAAGCTCAGCTTTTTTCTCTGCAGCTTCCTTGGCCGGCTGAGTCTAATCTGGCAGACGGACTTCCTTGCCTGAACCCTCGGCAACGTGATGCATTTAGTGCATTTGCATTTTTGTCTTTTACATTTAGCGTGCTTCACATGTGAATCTAAGAAAGAAAGTTATTTTATTGTTTCTTTTCTAACACAAAAAACAGGCTCCACTTCCACTACATTTCTGTTCCAGCGTGTATTGAGCATTAGGATCTTTTTTGTCCGCCTACAAGAGGACTTTTAGGTTATTCCACTCCTTTTCAGGCTTTCCAGATTTGCATGCGAGTTAAACGTAGGATGCAAAACGGCACAGAGGGAGCTGGGACAGTTGTGAACGGGGAGAAGCTGCTATAGAGGTTTACAGAATACGGTGCCTGCACGAACACAAAAAGAACTGAGAAAGTGTCTCTTCACAGATGCTCCACGTTGCAGGTGATCGAGATGGTACGTCCTTGCCTCAGCCAGGCTGGTTATGTTTGCAGTATCGCCTTGCAGGTTACGTAACCTACAACTGTATGCGCGTGTGTGCATGCATACAACTGTGGCTCTGTGAGTGTACACACAGTAAAACAAAGGTTCAGCTCCTTTGTTTACTCTGCATCTAACGCAGTAAGAGACGACACTACGGCGTGTAAGCAGATACATTTAACGATTGTCACTGAGCACGAATGTGTTTTAATCACATCTGCAGTTTCACTATCTTGTGTTTTTATGCGCTGCATATTTAGTCTTTTTTTTTTTAAATTTCCTTTTCATGCTTATGCACACACACACACGCGCACACTTCTGTGAAGCCCTATAATTGGCTACTCCTCGCAGGAAATGAGAGGTTGCTGACTGTGTTTGTCTTAATCCAGTGGATTACAGTTGCACACAAACCAGCATGGGGGCAGAATCTGTGTCCGCTCGATAGCAACACAACTGTGAAAAAATTTGGAGGAGGAGAAAAAACAGGAAAAGTGAATTTAAAAGATGGAACACAAGATAGCCAAACACTTAAATGAAACATCAGGCACGTACCAGTCAGGCCGTCTTGGTACCTGCCTTCATTTTCCTCAAGTTTGAATGTCAACAACGTCCCGTCGAATAAATGTTAAGCAGCCGGTTAGATAACTGGAATTCCATTGAGCTGACTCGGCATGTGCACACAGTGCTGGACTCTGCCGCACGCTTCCTCAATGTGCTTTTCAGCTCATTTGTTTTCTTTCAAACGTTTGTCAGTCACAGGGCAACTCGCAGCACAATTTCATTACAAGTGAACGTGGTGTTCTCAGTCTCGTGTTCAGTTTTTTCTGTCCAGTTCTCGTTCTGGTTATGATAAACTATTTTCTCTGTCAACGTGATTAAGCAACGCACAGTTTTCAAAGGTGTTACAGCACATATAGATAGTTCACTCTGTCACATCACGAGTCTGAAGTGTTTTTTAAGGCTGTAATACATTAATACTGCCATCTTTATTAAGCACTTGTTGGCTTTGTCCTAACCTTGTTTCAGTTCTCCTGGATATTTTGGGTGCAGCTAATATCTTTACATCTACAGCATGTACTACTCTTTTGACCATCACACCTCACAGGTTCCGTGTCTAACTCGGCGCTTACTAACCATCTTAGCTTATGTAATTCCTGTCTGTTATTTTTCACGTTTCCATGTTCTCGTCATTCATCATCATCATTCCTCACACTGCGCCCTCCTCCCGCCCTCGCTCCCTCCTCTCTGGCCCTGCTCAGCTGCAAGAAAACCGCTCGACTTGGACAAACCCACCCGTCACAAATCCAGGTCCCCAGGCCGACACGATGCTTACGCTCCGGTGAGCTCGCATCGCGATCACTCCCCAGATTACAGCTCAGCTGAACCCAAAAGGAGCAGGTACCCACGGCAGGACCCAGCAGCACCCCACAGCCGCTCCAAATACGCCGAGCACTACCTAGTGGCGGAGGGAGGGCGGAGCAGGCACGCGGATCCATACCCAGAGCACCTGCTGCCCTCCAGAGGCAGACATGGGGACAGGTACCCAGATTATGAGGCCACAGAGCCAAGCAGAACCAGAGGCCCAAGGGCAGAGGACACAGAGAGAGTGGTGAGGAGGAAGGAGAGACCAGCCAGACCACCTCCACCACAGAGCCCCATAGAGAGAGACAAGGCCTGGGACAGAGACAGAGACAGGCGACGGGACCGAGACAGGGGCAGAGACGTGGAATCAGAGAGGCACATAGGAAAAGAGCAAAGAAGAGACAGGGAGCAGGACCTCAGGGTGCCAAGAGCAGGAGGCAGAGACCGAGAAAGATCCAGAGATAGAGTGCCGAGTGCGGACGGACACCGAGTGAGAGACAGGCAGCGGCAGGCGGACAAAGACAGACAGCGAGCGCGAACCAGGAGCAGGGACAGAGGTCTCGACGGGGACTTGCTGAGAGAGGGCAGGGCTTCTTGGGAGGATGAAGGGGAGGACGGGGAGTGGGAGAGGCGGGCCCGGGGCCGGCAGCGCGTCCTCTCCGGCCCTGACGACGTGTTCGACGAGCTCAGGAACGACGAAGGGAGAGGGGACACCAGGGAGTTCTGGGACCCTCGAAAGGGAGAGGGTCCCGGCAGGGAGCGCAGTCACACTTACTCCAACGGAGACACAGGTACCACCCTGCGCCCCCCCCCCCGGGCTCTGCAGGGGTGTATGTGTGGTGTGCTGGAGCTGCTTTCTTGCTATAACAGTCGCAGGTGGTGGGTTGACCTAACATTGCAATCACTAATGAACACTCTAATTTCCTCATTTCTCATGAGGACAACAACGATTTCACAGTAATTTCTGATGGCTGATGTGGTTCCGCTGGTTTGAAATGATCCGTTTGTCGCTGTCGTGCTGTGGGGGTTTGCTCGTTCTTGCATTGTCTGCCAGGTTGCTGCACTGAGGAAGGAGATGATTACACTGCTGAGAGTGAAATTGCGTGCTGTGATTTTTGTGGTAGAATAGCTTCGTGGATTTTGACACAGTCAAAATGAGGCATTCACAAAGGGCTTCAGGGCCAATGAGCTGGTTGTGTTGTCTTACCCAGAGCTGTTAAAGACATTAAACAAAACCTGGTGATACACTAAACACCAGTGGAAACGCACTGCAGCCCTTTGAGGTGCCTCATAACTTTAATTCATCTACATCTACTACATCTACTGTAGTGCTGAAATTATTGCTTTATTACCCGAAAAATTGATTTGATCCTTTTGATTATTCATTCATCAAGAAAACTGCCTGCAAAATCAGACAACAATTTGAAAACAAAAAAAAAAAACTCAACAGATTATGAGCTAACAAATAATTAGTTGCAACCTTCATCTGTTGTTAACACAATGTGCCGACGCCCGCAGGTCGTATTGTTCATCGATCGAGTGGAGCAGTTATCGCAGAAACTGAGTATGGAGTGACCGAGGCCACCAAGGGGCTGGCGAAGCTCGACCTCCGTGAGCAGGAGCTGAAGGACCTGGAGGTGGCCAGGAAACTTCAAGAGGAGGAAATGAAAGTAAGGGAACAGCATTTTATGCTCAAGATAGCAGGATCGGTCAAAGTCGAGGAATTTTTATGGCACATAAGTCTTATATGCTTAACAACTCTTCCCCCATCCATCTGCTAAATTAAAGATATTTATACCAGGTCATAAATGCTGAACGCCCAAACCAGCCTGAAGCACTTAAACTTGTTGTTACAGAAGGCTTCAAAGAACTAAGTTTCTTCTGGGTTAAGCTAGAGTGTGTCAGGTCAGAAAGTCACAGAGCTTAATACATCTGATACCCAAAGTGGTGGTTATTCTATAGAATTAACATAAAGTAATTTAATAATAACATTTAAATAACATTACACACAAACTTTAAAACTGCACTGTGGCCACAACTCCGGTGTCTGGAGAGAACAATTTGTGAAAACAGCCCTGGAAAATCCAGCGACACACTTAAACGTCTACACTATAAATGCCTTGAAGCCTGAGCGTAAAGAAAACATACTGAAAAGACCTCGATCTCAGTCATTTCCCATGTTATATAACGTTGGAACAATGTGTTCCACTCTGGGGAAAAATGTGACTCCTGTCTTGTTTTCTGTTTTCAGGCAAGCAAGATGCACGTGCGTGCAGCCCAAGTGGCACAGGATGAGGTGAGTGGGCATGAAGTCTGGAAACTTTGAGCTGTCTGTACACATTTTTTAAATATATATATATATCCTTTCATTTCCTGAGCCAGCAGATCAACTTTACTGCCACACAAGTATATTAAGCCGCGTCCAAACTGGGCAAAGATTATAAAAGTACATGTAACTTTATCATCATTTAATTCTCTTTCAGACGCTCATATGTACCTGAGAAGAGCTTGTTTTCAGAAATCGGGGCTCATATTAGAGTTAGATGCAATATATTAATTCTGCAAATATCTACTGGTGTGAAATTCAGTCAACGTGTTGTCCACACGCAGTCGTGTACGGTGTTTTTCCTTTCTGTTGATGTCCCTTTTGTTTTGTTCTTGCAGGAAATTGCCCGACTGTTAATGGAACGAGAGAAAATGGAGTACAGGAAGAATCGAGAGCGGGAGAATGAGAAGGAGCGGGAGAAAGAGAAGGAGCGAGAGAGGGAGAGGTTGGCCATGGAGAGGATGGCCATGGAGAGGCGGCGGCAGGAGGGAGACTACAGGGTAATTTTCCACAACCATGCTCCATTTTAAAACCTGTGCTTTGGGGTCAAATATTTCTGCAGCCTTTGACTGTATTTTCTGTAAAAGTGCATTTCCACTGTGGTACAAGAACCTTTTTTTTTTTTGTTGGTGATTTCCAGCCAAGTTCGGAGGAAGTTGTCCGGCCCAGGACACGAGATGAATACGATCACCAGCGGCAGAGGAACCACCACAAGCCTGCAAGGTACCCGAGCCGTCACCTCTTAAGACTGAATGCTCGCAGTCAGCCAAGAAGTTGAATCATCTCATTAATTTACGTAATCTGTTTTTTGTCTCTCAGACCTCCTCAGCCTCGTTCACACGACTATGAGAATGTGAACTCTGGCTACGGCTACTCTGACCACCCCGTCCCCCCTCGTGCTCCCACCAGACCTGACGCTGCTTACAAAGGTATCTATCTGCTGTCTGATTAAACAATGATGCATCTTGTGTTTTTCATGACAGTGTTTTAATGACAGATTGAGTGTTAACATGACTGTTTTCCTTTTTTCCAACATATGTTTAGTCTTCGGTCCTCTTCTTTACAGCTTGAAGTGATTATTTTCGCTTGGAACTCACAGCTGAGCCCAAAAAGACTGAGTAGGCATATTCTAGAAAGGGAGCGTTGATCTTTCCGTCTCTCTCGCATACACACAAACACTTCCTGTAACGTATCAGTCCTGGGGAGAAAAAAAAAAAACGTGCCGTTTCAGTGTATTTTGTGGCTTTCAGACAGTGGTTCATTTAGGTCACATTAACAGTTATTGTGCACTTTTACATTTGCTGTTTTTAACGCCCAATAGACTGCTGAGGAAGAGACCAGAGTTACAACAATGAGTTTTTTTTGTTTGTTTGTTTGTTGGGTATTTTTTTTCCTGCTTTATAAGTAAGTTGACACCTATCAGGACATAAAGTGAGAGGGAAGGAGAGAAAAAACTTTATATATAGTGGCAGTGGGTAAATTGTTTTGAAATTACTTTTAGTCAAATTTGCAAAAACTTTGTCCTGACCATTGAAGAAGAGAGAGTCTGAGAATAAATCCAGCTCCTCAAGCTCCCCCTGCTGCCTCTTAAGCCACTTGGCAAGAAGGTAGATAATGATGCATTGTATGTATGAACAGTGTTTCCAGTGTAATCTGCAGAGACCAGAAATCGGAGAACTTAAACAGATGTTGATGAAGAGCAAACTACAACCTCCAGTGCAGTGCGCTGACGGATCGGTCTCTCTTCCATCTCTTCCAGGTGTCTATTACAAGCGGTGACTCAGGTTCTCAACCACGCTCAGACATGCTGGCAGTCCTCCTTCGTCCTCCTTTTGTTTGTTTGTTTTTATTTATCTTTTTGTTTCCGACCATTTGCACTCTGTTGACCAAAATTTTTGGGACAATCTAATGAGCCAGCAATGGGATTTTCTTTTTATACCCTCCAAAGGTTTCCTGGTGTTGAGGAAATGGGTCCTGTAAGTGCTGGAACCGCACTTCGGTTTTCCCTCTTTTTTTTGTCTTTTTAATTTGTAATATTGTGATTTAATGTTATCATTTATTTTTAATGACTCAACATCAAACCAAAATATCAGCCCCCACCACCCCTCCGACCCTGTCACCTGCTGTGGTCATCGTGTTCGTCCCACCCGTGGACTGTGCCATCACAAAGGGCTCATTGCCTCCGCTGGATACAACCGTGCAATCTCACATTTCCTCATGACTCGTTGTGGGACGTGCCTGTCTGGTCCAACATACAGCGCTACAGTGTCTTAGATACCAACATGGCAGCTGCTTTGTACGCCCATGCTGCGGTTCTGTTCTCTTCTCATGCTGTGCAACAAGGCCACACAGGCCCGATCCATGTGCCACACAGCGTATGACTCTGGAGGGGGGATACCTTTTATTTTCTGTTGCTGTATTCAAACAAAACAAACAAAAAGAAAAAGCCTTTTTATCAAGATGCTGGTAGTTTTGGCTTTGACGTGTTTACCACCTTGTTCCAGTGCAGAGAAGGTGGAGCTTTGTGATGATCCATGGACATTTAATTGGCTGGAGGTTGTTTTTTTTTCCTGCCTGCGAGGGGCACTTTTTTAACCCCCATTACACTCAAACTGAAAGTGGATGTATGACTCACTGTTTTCTATGTGCATGCTTACTGAACGTGTACAACTGTGTACATGCATTTCAGCTCTGTATCAACTGATCTGGCTTCCTCTTTATCGTCAGAAAAGGGCTAAAGCCACAGAAAGCCAATAATCTTCTACTTGTGAATGAATAAAATGTGTTAGCTCATACACTGCTGTAAAATATATCACTTTTATGCCACTATTTCATGCCAGCTCCTCCATTTACAAACCAAAACTGGGCCGTAAAAAGAACCAGTACCAAAATGAAATGCATGTACATTGCTTGTCTGCGTCAATCCCAAGTCATGCTTGTGCTTACAGCACAGACGTCGTGCGATTGAATATTTGTCCTTGTTTTATTTAAATGTAAATATCCTTTTTTTTTGTTACCAAATCATGTTCCCCATTTTTGAAAATACAAAATTCTGTCTTTAGTCCTTTTATCTGGCGTCCTACTAGAGATCTTTGTTCAGAAAGGGAGCTTTATATTTTATTTTTATACAATATTTTGTTGATTTTTTTTGCTTTGTTCCCTTTCATTTATTCTCCCAAGCTTTCCTGCAGTGACTTCCAGTCCTCCTTCTTTGTTTCCAAGTCAAAGGCAGACATCACTTCCTGCCTGTAGAAAAACAAACATTCCCACGATAGAGGTGCATCTGGACAGAGGGAAATCATCCACAGGGTCCGCTGGAGAAATTGACATACAGTATATATCACTGCACAAAGGGACCTATTTTAGTGCTTTTACTGCTCCAGGATCTGTCATTTTCTTTTCACATTGAATAAGGATGAGAAGGAAAGTAAAGAGCACATTCAACACTTTGAGTTTACTAAAATGTTTGATGGCCACAAAGTGATTCAACATTTAGTGCTGCTTCCAGGTTTTCATGTAATAAATGTTGCTGAAATTATACATCCAAACTGATTCCCTCCCTGTTCAGACAAAGTGTGAGATGTTTGTCTTGCTGAGGACACTTCAAGTGTTATTGAATTATAATATGTGCTGGTTGCTGTAGGCAGAATGGATTTTGTGCCATATGTTTGTTTTTTTCAGGGACTTG
>JAOXYL010000105.1:13889195-13900975 GCA_028564955.1 Terapon puta
GCGGTTAGCGGGCCCGGTCCGGGGAGGAGAGCCTCATTTTCCGCTGCCCTCCACTCACAGTCCGTCGTTGACTCCGCTTCCTGGATCTGGAAGGTTTTCCAGGGGCTCCGGCGTGCGGTTCATGTCTCATGGATCGACAGGGAGACCCGCGGCCGGCCGGACCAAGAGCGGGGCCCTGCTGCTCGCCGGAGCCGCGACGGCAGCGGCGGCGGTAGCGGGGCTCTTGGTCAACGCCGACCACTTCCAGCGAGCTGAAATGGCAACTAAAGTGCCCAAACCCGTCCAGGAGACGGGGGGCGAGGAGGGGGACATCCTGGAGAGGTGCCGGGGGTTCATGTCCCTCCCGGTGACCGACGTCAGTGTGCTGCAGGGGAGGAAAGAGGAGATGCGTACGAGGATGGAGATGTTGATCATGGAGACGCAGGCCGACTTCTGCAAAGCCCTGCAGGAGGTGGACGGAGGGACGTTCAAGGTGGACCGGTGGAAAAGGAAGGAAGGTGAGGACCACCTGCACAACAATTACACAGAGAAATGAAACTCTGATGTCACAGGCTCAAAAGGGTGTAGAAAGACCATCACACTAATCACAAATTAATCAAGGTATTGAAAAAGAAAAAATGATAAACTGAAATGTGAATCTAAACTAGATAAAAAGGGTATAGATAGAGAAATATAATAAGTATAATACGGTTGAGGAGCAAAACAGATGTTTTTCCTGATCGTAATATATTTATGATGCATGTAAGAATAAACTGGCATAATCTACCAAGACATAAATCAACCAGATTCATTCACTTATTTTACTTTTTTAATCTGTGTGTTTCAGGTGGTGGAGGGATCAGCTGTGTGATGCAAGATGGGAAGGTGTTTGAGAAGGCCGGGGTCAACGTGTCAGTGGTGTTTGGAAACCTGACCGAGGAGGCGGCCAGGCAGATGAGGAGCAGAGGAAAAGTCCTGAAAGGGAAAGATGGTGAGTTGTGCTGCGGCTCACGTCTTTCTGTCTATGGTGGCGACCTGCGTCTAGAGAAATAGTCAAATCTCTGTTCATGCTCTGTCTTCTCCCAGGTAAGCTGCCGTTTTGTGCCATGGGTGTGAGCTCTGTCATCCACCCCAAGAACCCCCACATCCCCACGGTGCACTTCAACTACAGATACTTTGAGGTCGAGGAGGAGGACGGTGAGTGTGCAGCGGTGACGTCAGCGCTGTGTCTTGGTGTCAGTGACACTATTGAGTGTGTGAATGAATGATGAGCCTTGTGTCCTGTCTCCTCGTTTCTGCGGTTTGCAGGCTCTAAGCAGTGGTGGTTCGGCGGAGGCACAGACCTGACTCCGGTTTATATCAACAAAGAAGATGCCTTTCACTTCCACAACACCCTGAAGGAGGCCTGTGACAAGCACCACCCACAGTACTACCCCGACTTTAAAAAATGGTACGGTCGCATGGCCACATGTGTGCACCTCAGTACGTTCACTTCTGTGGGTCTGATTTCTGTGGAGTTTTTTGTGTGTGGATCATAATGGGTGTATCCTCACTGGTAGATGATGATAAGAGGAGGTCTGCCTAAACTTCGCAGTTAGAGAAAAACCGTTGAACCATGACGTTATCAAGTAAATGACCACCGTGGATATGAGAAGGATGGGTGTGGTTTATCTGATGTGACGCTAAGTTAACTTTGTCAGCTTAATGTAAAATTCTATTTAAAAGTCGTTGTCATGGAGTGTAAATTTGCAGGTTTCTTGCCAAGAGTTAGACGAGATCAGTGATACCACTCTCATATCTTTCTCTGAAGGATGAAGCTACACTCAGCACAGTTGGTTTGGTCGCTACAAATATAGCCAGGCTAGTTGTTTCCAGTCTTTAAGCTAAGCTAAGCTAACTATTTACTAGCCTTAGTTTTGTATTTAATGAGCAGACATGGGAGGACATTTAAGGTCTCATTTGAATTCACTATAAGCTGTCACTATATATGTGCTTTGTCCTCTTTTATTAACCTTTGAATTCAGCCAGTGTAGATTTACTGAACATTTCCCAGCCCTTGTTAAAAATGTAATAACTCCCAAATGCGAACAGCTTTTGGTTGCTGTGTTTGGTTCCGCTCATATATTCAGCCTGACTTGGAAGCAGAGTGATTTTCCTTTCTGATTCTCCTGACATCCAGGTGCGACAGATACTTCTACATCCGGCACAGAGGAGAGACTCGGGGCATCGGAGGGATCTTCTTTGATGACGTGGACTCGCCGAGCCAGGAAGAGGCATTCAGCTTCGTCAAGAGCTGCGCTGGCACGGTGGTGCCGTGTTACCTGCCCATCGTGTACAAGCACCTCAACGACAGCTTCACTCAGGAGGAGAAGGACTGGCAGCAGGTTCGAAGAGGGAGGTGAGTTAAAGACCCAGAAGAACAAGTTGCTGTTAACGTTCACATGTAACATAGGACATGAAATTAAACTTGATCAAAAATAAAGACCAGGTATGACCTCTCCAGAGCTATGCTGCTGCCTAAAAACGACAAATATTCTCACACAAACACCAGACTTTCTTATGATACGTGATCCATCAGTGTTGATTTCAAGTTTCTTAAATTTCATTAAAGTTACAGAGGAAGTGGGAGGGAAAAAAGATGCTCAGATGCTCAAACTGTGTGGTCCAAAGCAGATCCTGGCAGAGCTCTCTGCCACAGCGGGGGAGTCTTGAGTCATCCAGTAACAGATTACAACACAGAGAATGAGCTAAACAGTGAGTTTATGAATGGGAAGAAGCACAGGGGTGGGCTAGAAACTCAGAGATTGAGATTGGATGAGATGAAACTAAAGTGAACAGACCGAATGAACTCTGGTTCAGTCTCTATGACCTTTAGTAAACTCTACCAATTAAGTTAAACTTGTGTGTTTATGCAGCAGAAACTGCAGACTAATTTGAACTCTGTGTTTGCGTTTCAGATATGTAGAGTTCAACCTGGTGTATGACAGGGGGGTGAAGTTTGGCTTGGCCACACCCGGCTCCAGGATTGAGAGCATCCTCATGTCCCTCCCCCTCACTGCCAGGTAAGTGGAGTCTGCAGGCTCTAGTGTGACAGTAATAGGTTGTTCATGTTGCTTGGTAACAAAATCACCCTTCATCCTCAGGTGGGAGTATATGCACGAGCCTGCCAAAGGCACCCGTGAGGCCGAGATGCTGGAGGTGTTACAAAACCCCAAGGAGTGGGTGTGACCGCGGCGTTCACAGGTTTATGTCAATATGGACAAAACATCCAGGAGGCGTCTTTGTAATGTTTTCTAATGGTGTGAGCTGTTTGGCCAGATCAGCAGCAGTTAACACTTTGTTTACCAAAATAATATGATTCTGCATTGCACTTCTCTGAAGATTTTTTTTTTAATCTACGCTGGTACTTTTTTTCTATCTCCTGTTTGCTGTGTTTTGTCAATTACTGCTCATAATGAGACTTTTTGTTTTTTAAATGACTGAACCGGTGTTGCTTACTGCCTGGCAAACTAAAAGTGAAATATTGTAAGGTCACAGGTGGCCATTGGTCCTGCTTTAAGCTCATCTTACATTGATGATGTGCTCCTCCTCCAAGTGTTTGTGTCAAACACTAGCTGTGTTTTTTTTTTTGTTTTTTTTAGCCTGAGCTAAATGTGGCTTGCTCTACTTGAAGCTGTCAGTTCTCCTCTACTCTACTGCTCTTTAACAGCCACTGAAAGGAAAATAAGGACAAACTGAGCCTATGTATGTATGTATGTATATATGTGTGTGTATGTGTCACTACTGGTACCACATCTTAATGACTCTGGTTTTTGCCCTCTCAGTGCATCTGCTTTCAACAATAGGTTATTTTTATAAATCAAGGTTAAATAAACAGAATGGACTGATTTTCTTGTTTGTTTCAGCATTTGAGTCAGCGACTTAAACACAAGACCTCCATTTTTCTTGGCTTCATTCTCAACATCCCGTGCCTCATTTTACACATTTACCTCTAATTCATGTTTTCATGTACCTTAAAATCTTTACCATCAACTAGGAAAGACTGACCAAGCAGTTATAGTAATAAAAGATTATATTCTCCAAATCTCTTTCATGAGATGTTGAATGAAATGAAAGAGCCTTTAAGCACATTTTTAATATTTTATTACAAATTAATTCAAGCTTCTGCACATATCAAGGATTTATAACAAGTTCCCTTGCATTTAATGTTATATAACATTTTGTTTATTTATAAGGCATTGTAAAAAAAAAAAAAAAAAAAAAAAGGAGGGAGGGGGGCTCTGCAAATAACAAGTACAACAACTGACCTAACCAAAATGGCTACCCCCACCAGCACAACTCAGTTGAAGGTCATAGCAAGTGCTGAGGTTCACAGGTCAGCTCACAAAAAAGTATAAGAATAATAATAATCAGTGCTCAAAGTCTGTGAGGTGTAGACAGGAAATATGTGACATTTATCATCAGTATCAATGAACATTAAATATTTGGTTTTTAGAGTGTATGCAGCAATATTGCATATAGTGTGAGCACTTTTTTCAGAGGATTACACTGACATTGTGATGTCCAACGGAGACGCTGAAGCCATCAAACCAGAGTCCTAATTTCCATCAAACAGCTCCTGTTGAGCTTAAACACAAAGTGCCTTCATTATTCACGACCTACTGTAAAATAGTTACACTAGTATCAATGCATTCACTGCATTCCTATGCAGTAAAAAACAATCTCACCGTAACTTACTTTCACACATACAGACTATACATTTTATATACAGCTACGTAACACATGCTAAACATGACCTCTGTTCTTAGTGACATAAATACAGTATCCCTCCCATATGCTATCTTTTCCCAAAGCTCCTGTTTCTGTTGCTTTCTGTCCCACATTCCTGTGCAAGTCACTCCACTTACACGCCATTAACAAGTATGGTGTAGCTGCAAACCTATTTGAAGAGTCCTCAGTGTGTTTTTAGTGAAAGTGGCACACGAGAAGAGTCTGTAGTCCTATCCAACAGGGTTGCATTTGCTTTAGGGGAAAGGTTAGGGAAAGACATTCACAGTTAAAGCGGGTTCTGAGCACAGCCCAGAGGTGGACACGGGCCAGTGAGCACTGACCGTCAACAAACAGTGCACAGCCAGATCTGACCGAAGGTGTACAGACAAAGCTGCATGCATAACCAAAATATATGCACACATGACACGCACACAAAACACATTTCAGCAACCCCCCTCCCTTTATAACCAATTACCTTATCTTTAAATTTGAAATGTTAAACATTCACAAGTGTATACAAAACTTGGACCGATGCATTCCTTTGGCAACTTGACAATTTAAACCTGCATTAAGTGATGTTTTACGGCAATAATTATATACATTTATGTCTGTAATTTTATAAATAATTAACCAAGTTGTTGATTGTAATGTGGAAGAGATCAAACTGTAGTGGGTTGTTCATGTGTGGGAGAAGATAATTGCTCACTTACACTCACAGAAATTATAAACTTGATTTGGGGCTCGTTTTACAACCTTACTGCACTCTAGTGGTCAAAAGTCACTTAATGCAACTTTAATTTGTCTCAGTTTGACGTTTTTTAAATGTTGTAAATGCTGTTTCTGAATCTTTGCAAAAGTGTGCAATATACAAAATTCTTAATGGAAACAGTAAATACATGTTTTGTAAATTTAAAGTATTAAAAATAGGCGCTAAATATTCACTATTTGTCACTGAGTTTTTCGTTTAAAAATTGGCACTAAACTCCAATAAAGCATCGGTCCAAAACCCCATATACACTTTTAGAATAATTGACCTTCATTATGGCATTCAGAACCCCTTTTTTGTTCTTTATGCCACATCCATCATTCATTATGCCTGCTGATTCAAATGACTTGCTACAGTGTGACAGCATAGATGCAACTTAAGGAAAATCCTCAGAGGTGTTGGTTTTGGTATTGTGACTTCATTTGCTCTTTCCTGCTGTCACCTCACTGATGAAAGGTTAGTGCAAATTTCAATGGCGCTGGCTCCGGCAAAGATTGCATTAGTCCATTGACCAGACAGTTAATAGTGTTTCTGTATGTGTTTGATGGGGAAGGCTGGTGGTGCCACAACAGTGGCGCTACTAAATAATGAGATGGTCTTAGTGTGGGTTAGGGCTTTGAGGTGAGCAGCTGGTTTACTTCCCATGGCCACCGTTGACACTAGTAGAGCTGGTGTTGACTATGTCGTCGTACTGTGGAGGTGGCTCCGTCTCTATGTGGACGTCGGCGTGGCCCACAGCCTCCTCATAAGATGGTGGAGGGTCTCCGGCGCTCCCTCTCCCTGATGTAAGCTCTGAGCCTGGATAAACTGGGCTGCTGTGGACGCTGAGTTCTGATTGATCACCATGGTGGTAATCCCTCCCCCAATGGTCCATAGAGACCACTGACAGGACGTGGTCGTGATGTGAGTGTCCAAGGCTGGGGCTGCGCTGCGAGCGCTTGCGGGAATGGCAACGCCACACAGTGATGGCAACAGCTGCGATGATGAGCACAACCAGCAGCAATGGCACAATCAAGTAGAGGGAATGGACTCCTCCAACCACCGTCTCCAGCCCTCCAGATGGACTGCTCTCCCGCACGTATTCCTCCCAGAACCGTCTCTGCAGCCAATCAGGGAACAGACACAGATGTTGTCAATACTAATACAATACTGATACATGGCACAGTTCCATGAAATTGTTTCCAAAAGGGTCACAGCAAACACAGTGACCACTGTACGTACAAATACTTTTTATCTGGATTAGTGTAACACAAAGGCAGCAGGCAACACCCCCCGAAACAAAAAGCGACCACATGATTGTGCACGTCCATCTGCGTGACTTTGCTCTCTGGCCTCTCACAATAGTTTTACAAATACGCCTCCCTCTCTAGCATACGCTCGGCTGTTCTTCCTGCTGATAATCATCACTTCCTGAAAAAACACCCGCATTCCACAAGCCACTGCTCCTGGCGTAGGATTTCACTACTGGACACATGAACCTGACAAAATAGCACTTTAAAGGGACATGTTGGATGTTTTTACACAACGCTGCTGGTATGAGTTACTCAGCGGTAGTAATACTGATCTGTGGATTTTAACAGCTGGGTGTCTAATGTGCAGAGATTTCTAGCCAATCAGTCTCACAGTCAAAATAAGCATTATAAAGATAACGAAAGAGATAAAGATAGCAGTGTGTTTTTGCTTGTTATTGTTGTTCAGTGACAATAACTGTACAACAATAACTTTTCCAGTCAAAGGCTAGAAAATCTCTGAATAACGGACTCCCTGCTGGAGCAAATATTCCTGTATAGACGTTACTAGTGAGTGACTCAAACCACCTAATGCTAAAAAAAACTTGGGTGGCCACATGTAGCTATACAAAATGTCTGTCAGGTGTTTTCCTTATCTTTTCCTGTTAGTATTTAGCCTTGTAGAAAGGAACAGCTGTAGGTCTGATTCATCTGTCATCCCCTCACCGTCTTCTCATCGTTCTCGAAAGCCTCGCGGGCCTCCTCATAGGTGCAGATTTCCTCACGGCACTCCCGCTGAATGTTTCCCTGTTTCATCTCCTCCAGCAAGAAGTTGGCCCTGCGCAGCCGTCGCAGCACAGAGTGGGCCACGTCCGCCGGCAGGAACACTGGGAAGGGGGAAAGGTTGTAAAATTGTCATGTTAAAAGACGTGTGAGAAAAAAAATGCATGAATCAAGATAATAAGTGGAGACAGGAAAATGAGAGAGAAAAAGTGAATCAGTAAGTGGAACAGCATGTGGGAGGAAGCAAAAGGGGGGGGGGGGTAATGTAAGCAAAGAGAGTATTGAAAGTGAGGCAGAGGGAGTAAAAAAAAAAGAAGAGATGCCGAAAAAAAGCAGAGGGAGAGAGGTGGGGACTCAAACAAAGGCTTTAGAGCAGAGCAGAGCGCTGCCCAGTGCCCACATTTCTGCATAAAAACAAAAGCCCCTTTGATTTAGGCATCCATCCCTGGGCCACATAAGAGAAACTGGAGGAATGAACTTGGAGAGACAGAGTGGCCCTCTGTTTCACACGTCCAGGAGAAGAACATAAACTCCCAAACAGAATCTGCACACAAGATGCCACAACATGCCCTGGGAATGTCTGATGTGCTGCCGAATTAACGAGTAATGGCGTCCGTGTGACTCATAAGTTGAGGGCTGTGATCAGCACAAGACTTCAAAAAGAAGTAATGGACAAAATGCCGGAAAACAAGGAATTCCCCTCAGACAGAATGGGAATTGTGTGTGGAGGACAACAAAGAAAAACCTGAAACGTCACATGGTTATGACTTAACTTGTGTTTGACAAACAAACACTAGTGAAAGTGAACATTAGAGAAGAAAAGGATTGTAAGAAACGATGTTGATATGACATCATTAGATGAGGTCTGCCTCAGTGGGGTAAAAACACAAATTTGTAGTGTAAATAAACTTACCACTCCCCATGATTCCTGCGAGTCTGTTTTGGGGTGGTTTATCTGTAGAAAACCAAACACACATTAAAGTACAGCTCCCAACCTGCTGATACAAGTCACGCAATGATGAACCAAGACTCCCTATAAAGAGCCAAGCCTCTTCCTTTTTTGGTTTCTAGCTTAAGATAAACAGTCATTGAGGTAAGCATATAAATCCCACACAGCAACAAGATCATCCTAACTTACAACGCCACATGTTTTGGGAACATCTGATATTACTTATTAATAACAATTCCCATTGTTAGAAAAATAGTTGATTTAACAGGAAACTGATGACTAAATATGACTGAATATGTTACAACTGTGATGACAAACCCTGAGACACAAACATCGACTGGGCCTGTAAATAATATATTCTCACTTTTAATGCAAACTGTCTTTTAACGTGTAAATCTGTACATACTATATTAACTGTAATACCTACCTACCTCATATATAAGTTACCTGTTGCAACAATAACATGTATTTAATCTCATTTATATGTTTTGTATAAATATTTATTCATATCGTCATATATTTATACTTGTACTTTGCAGTTTTCTGTCGAGCTGTTGTCCTAGTTTTAAACTTTCTGTTTATGTGCAGCGCTGTAAAAACGAGTCACACCCTTTATGTGTTTTCACAAATGTGATCATGACAGCAGATTTTAAATAAAACAGTACGTCAGATCACGTCCCTTTGTGAAACCTGCTCCTACGTGCTCTGCTGGGAATTAAAACCTCAACATTACAACATAGCGAGCGGATTGTTGTGTTGCAGCTCGTTGTTTTGTTGTGACTATGAGACATCCTTGGCCGGAGTGAGTGACCAATGGCGGCCGCTGCCCGCTGTCACACATGGACGCTGTTAACGGGACTCCTGCTCTGCCTGCTGCCCGGAGTGAGACCACCAACGGCGGAAACACCCACCGACAAAGCACCGCCACCGCCCCGTTACACACACACAGCACAGAGCAGTGTTAGCCGAGGCTCCGCTCCGCCGCTGACGGCCTCTCTCTGCCCGGGAGAGGCGCGTCCGTGAGCGGGTCGGAGCTAGTGAGCGCCCCGCGGACTGACGGGATGATTTGTAGAGACCAGTGCGACTTCAGCGACGGATGCTAGCGGGCGACACATGATAAAAAACACCGACGACGCAGACAAACAGGCCGGCAGAAGAAACGCCTCTGAATTTAACAGGTCTTTGTGTGTATCTAATGCGAGATAAATTAACTTTAACGCATCGACTCACCTCCTTTCGTCCCCAAAATGCGCATAAACCGACCCTCGTCTTCTTCGCTGCCCCTGAGTGTTGCTATGCACGACGCGCATGCGCACTGCCGTGTTTGGGTGCAGCCCCCCAGCCCCGAGTTAAAGGGCCAGTCCAGTGAAAGAGAGAGAGAGAGAGAGAGAGAGAGAGAGCCTGGCCACTGTGCTCAGGATAAATACTCACAAATACTTAAACTTGTACTGAACAATACTCCACTGTAAGCACTCATGCATTCAAGATCTTGCTAAACCTAAAGTGCATCCAAAGTACTCAGTATGCAGGAAAAGACTGATTCTTGATGTAATAAAACTACTGTCAACATAACCTACAATCACTTTTTTGTGATTTATGTAGTGCAGTAATCAACCTGTATATGTGGACAATGTAAAGAGTGTATTTTATAATGTTTGTACTGTATTTATGTATTTTTATATTCTATATTTTTCTTTCTATTTTTGGAACTTTTTTCATATATTTCTTGGTATTGAGCTACTGTCCGTAGAGAATTCCCCAATGTGGGATTAATAAACTTTCTTTACTTCTTATCTTATCTTCCTGCAGCCTGTAAAATTGTAAACTTCATGAGTTCAACCTGTTTTTCAGATTTGTGGCCATGCATTTTGCAGCTAATCCAAACGGGGTTTAAATCGTTTATATAGAGTAAGAAGTATTAGGATTTTCTCAATCCACAAAGGACCATTTAATCCTTCAGTTTATGAGAAAATTCACATTCAAAATCACATGCCACTGGTGTTTGCAACTAAAATAATGAACTTATGCAGTACAAAATAGTTTCATGGACCAGGTCAACTGAGGATAAAAGAATCAATTTGTGAATACTTTTGATTTTCCCTTTAAAAAGTGTCTACTCTGCTAATTTCTGGTAACCTTTTTTCAGCACAACATAACCTTTATGACCTAACAGTCATTTTTAACTTTGATATACTGTACTACAATGTTACAGTGCTATTTGATTCTGTAAGATCAGGGACCTGGAAGGGATAAATGAAACATTACTTCACAGTAAAAGGTTAAAGATTGTAATGAAATAGCATTGATAAATTATTTAAGTGTCTTTGTGAGAGAGTTACTCTTTATTGTCAGATAATCCTTTAAATGTATGTGATATAAGTAGTTACACATATCAACATATTTCATAAACTTCTATTGGAACGGATGATCAAAAAATATGATATGATATGTGTTATGATAGTGTTTTATACAAGAAAAATATTAGTATTTCGTATGTGTGTTTGTTTGTTTTGTTTTTTTATTTCTGTATTATAAAAATCCCCACTAATATGAACATAAAATCAATGGCCAGAAAGAGACACATTTCAGATTATGTTAGATTGTATTAGGTTGGATTAGATTATAATGGAAATTCTGTTTTTATTTTATTGGGAACATAGTTATTGGGAACTATGAATTAATATAAGTATTATCCAGGTAATGTAGCAAAATAAAATCAATCATGGTGGCTTTAATAGAAACACAGCTTCATGATGTACTTTAGGTTCTCATCACAGTTAGTCGTGAAAACATCAACAATGATCCACCATTATGTTGAGTTTAATGATTTTTTTTTCGTGACCCAGTCCTATGAGTCTTAAGTCTTTTAATTATATATAGGTGTCATGATCAGCTATAATTTGTATTGTGCTCACATCAGCTAATCAGTGGTGTTTCTCTGTTCGCCAGTTACTGATGGTGGAGGAAGTGACAGTTATCAGGCTGCTGATGTGTTCTTCATGTTCTGTCTGTCTGTTGATTTGAACATTTCAGTTTGAGGAATTTTTAAGAATTTCACATATCTGATATATATATATACTGATAAGTTTTGTTGTTACATCAGGACTGTGTGTGTGTGTGTGTGTGTATGTGTGTGTGGTTGTACCCACAAGTCCCCACTGATTACAATCTGTAATCATCTGTAATGATGTTAAAAGACTTTGCCGACAGGAACAGTTGACCTACACTCCTGTAACTCAAAGAGACATGCACACGCACATGCACACGCAAACACACACACACACACACGCACACACGCACACAC
>JAOXYL010000105.1:13915965-13981149 GCA_028564955.1 Terapon puta
CATGTGTGTGCATGTGTGTGCATGTGTGTGTACCTGCAGCAGGTACTGGGACACTACCCCTTCTGGGATCTCTGGGAAACGCTGCTTGAGGTCCTGCAGGATGTGATAGTCGAGCTGCGAGCCTCCCTGCGCCATCCTCAGCCAACACAGAGAGTCAACGAGCCCAAATCTGCAAACACTGATACGACCTCTCTTGTCTCATCCCCTGAAGACGCCAGGAAGACAAAAAAAGAGGTGAGGACTTCAAATGTCAAATCCTCGACCCACAATCCTCTTAGCACTGCCTGGCCTGCCAAATCTCTGCCACACAACCAACATCAACTCAAGTAATTTTTTATTTGTACAGCCCAATACGTCAAAAACACAGTTTGCCTCAAGGGACTTTACGATCTGTACAATACAGGACACCCTCTGCCCTTAGACCCTTTTACAGGAGAAAATAAATGGAAGAAACATCAGGAAGAGCAGCCGAGGAAAGATCCTTCTCCCAGGACGGAGAGACATGCAAGTGTGCCAAGTGTGCAAAAAATGAACATCCATAAGATAGCATACCATCACAGTACTCCAATTTCATGACAAAGACAAAGATCGTAAGGAGAAGGTTGCCTCCAGGAGGACATCGAACAGCTTCAGGGAAACACACACCCAATGTGTCAGCACTAATTAAAACGAGCACATCAATTAAAATGCTTTCTTTTGTGAGGCACATCAGTGAGTTTTCCAGAGGGGTGAGACAGTCGAAAAACACACACACACACAACACGCAAGAGCCGCTGGCATTCGTCCACATCAGCACACACACATTAGAGAAAGGCAGCAAGGTGTCTGTCAGCTTGTCGTTTGTCTGTTTGTTTGTTTGGCCATACTGTTGCACCAAGCAACGACGACATACCACCGCTAGCTCGCAGGCTAAGTTATCATCATCAGTTCATCACTCGCACAGACGCTGCGACGGGAACCAACATCACCTATTCCCGTGGAGACAAACCCGTATTACCGCCAACTAAATCAGAGACACACACTCTCTCCAAAACAGGCGAAATTAGATGAACTCAATCCGCCAACTAACTCTGCTAATGCTAACCTTAGCTGTCACAGTCTGCGTGTTGACGGATTAGCCAGCTAGCCGAGCGTTAGCCGCCGACGACTTTACGTGACTTACCGTTTGTCAGGAGTCTCCCTCATGTCTCGGACCGCGGCTGAATCCCCGGGAGAGAGGCGATATGTGTGAAATGGTGCGCCGGGGTTCGTCAATGTCCCTGCTGTGGATAAATAAGTTGTAGTTTGTCACTCCGGCGTCAGGCCGCTCAGTCGCTCACCGAGAGGCTAACTATCGCGAGACTGTCAGACTGAGGACCGGACCAGGAAGTTGTTTGGAGCGGCTGGAAGAGACGCTCGTCCACACTGCGCATGCTCGGGTCATCAGGCGGCTGAAGTCCATTCCGTTTTAACTATTGACTATATAAAGACATAAAACTATAAAATAGGGGGGAAAAGATATGAATATTTATGTAGAGTTATTTTTTAAATCACAGAAAGTATATAGAGATATATAAAACAGAAGAAGGATAGAAATTCATATGTACAGTCAAAGGTTTTCATCATACACTGTATATAAAGATACAACATTTTAAGGGGTAAAAAATTAATAGTTCTAATTCTCCATTTTTTCTCCACGTTTCTGCTCAGTTCCTATAAACATAGATTGCAACAAACTGGAGCCTAAATCAATCCTCTACCAATAAATGTTATTAACAAATATTATTTCAGTAAAATGAAAAGTTAACATTATGATTCGGACACCACAGATTATATATAACACCATATATACAACAGCATAACCGAGAACTACTGTACATACTACACGTTAGATATCTAAATATAAATCTAAATATCTATAATTATAATCTCCTAAAACATTACATTAAAAAAAATACCATCATATATTATCTGTATGAAATCTCTTCCCATGGCAACTTTGCATTTAAAAACCTCTAGGCTCTATTTTTATATTTTTTATTTTTAGGTTATATTATCACATATGTTTTTATATTCAAACTGTTGAGGATATATAAGATCAGATATCAGCAAGTTTAAAATGAAATCCAAGCAATGGGTGAAAAATTACATGACATTAAGGGGGTGCCACCATCCATGTCATGAAGGGGAAATATCAAAATTATATAAACAAATAAACAAACAAACAAAAAAAACATGGTCATGTTTTGTTTGACCTGCAAATGGGTAGTCTGTCTAAAAAACTGCAGCAAATTTGGAAAACTATCTCTGCTAACAGAGCCAAACAAATTGGCTTTGTAATAAAACACATGCAAAACAAATTACAATAATGAAAGGGAAAAAACATAATTACAATTTGACACACTTAGAAATGAAACAATAAAAACAGTTTTACTCAGATCAAGGTTATGATACACATGTGTACTAAGCCAAAAAATGAAGTGTGCAGCATGTTTGGAAGAGGATGAGCCTTTGGTTGGTTGTGTGCTGCTATG
Organism: Terapon puta; assembly: GCA_028564955.1. Taxonomy (NCBI): domain Eukaryota; kingdom Metazoa; phylum Chordata; class Actinopteri; order Centrarchiformes; family Terapontidae; genus Terapon; species Terapon puta. The sequence goes on from JAOXYL010000105.1 coordinate 13,918,479, forward strand.
TCTCTCTCCAATAATATCATATTTCACGTGCTCCTGTTTGTCTACAATCTGCATAGGGATCATCAGAGATCGGTCATCTGTTCTAAATTCATAATGCATGACTTGATGATGCATGAATTGTTTCTTGCATACTGACATGAGCTGACAAACACACCTTAAATATATGTAAGAAATAAGGAAAAAACACTCTCCGTACAATGGAAAAAGACACCACTTTGTTCAACCTGGGTTTATTTTCCTTCCTTCTTTGGTCTATAAAGCCATTAAAGAAATTGTAACAGCAGTTCCCTCCTCAGGATTTGTGTCAGAGGCATTTGTCTGAGTGTTTTCACTAGGGGGCAGTGAGAGATACATGGATCCTGCACAAGCCCCCCCTGTTATTGACAATAACAGGAGGGAACTTATAGAGACACGGTGGGTGTCTCTCAGGGAAACTGGGCATTGTGGATCAGTTGGTTTACCAGCTGATGAGGCAAAACACATGATTTATGCAGATTTAGGCAAAAAAACAGTCAAATATGAGAGTCTATATGTGAGGCCAGAGGAAATGACCGACTGTCGGGTGGTGCATCGTTTTGTAAGAATCTTTGATAATGCAGTGGTTGGTGTTATGGTCAGTCGTAAACAGCGCCACTGTTCATCAGTCTCTCTGTGGTATGCTTGTCAACAAGCCAGTGATGCAAAATGTGTCACCTATGCCAGTTCCTGTTAACTGATAGGGCTGACATTAAGGTTTTTGAGGGGTGCAGAGTGTTTTAAGTCCAAGACCATTTTCAAACTGCATCCTGCTCATGGACTAAATCACTTTTCAAACACAAGCTTGTAGTGTTCTCTAGCTTCTTTTATTGTATTTTTCCAAATAGTAGTGAATTACTTTTACTGTTCCCATTGTAAACAGGTATTTTTTCTCTTACTCCTACTTAAAAAGGCTCATGTGTGCCTTCAAAGCAGCTTGGTGAGAGTGTCACACATTTTGTCTACAGGTGACACCTGTTCTGTGGTGGAGTTGCATTATTGTCCTCATGACAGCAAAGCACCCAGCAGTCACAGCTGGGAAATGATGACATGTAACTCAAGAGAGAAAGTGCAGTAAAGTAAAGAAAAGCTTAGCATCGCTACATTCATTTGTTTAAAATGAGAGGTAGAATGTCCTGATTTTAGAGAGAGAAATTCTCAAATAAAGCAACAGTGTTGCATACTGCAGTTTGTTTGTCCTAAATATACTAAAGAGAAAAAAAGCAAAAATATCTTTAAAATGTTTTTTTTAGCTTTAAGGGTCTGGACGGTCATTGCAGCAGCACTTTTTTAACCTCACTTAACCCCGTGTGAGTGGGCAGCTGCTGGCCAATATAGGATGTTTGAGTTTGTCACCTATGGGCCACAGTCAAGTCTGGTCCACACATGCAAACCCTCAGCAAGAACACAATGAGGATCCTGAGATCTCTTACAGATCGTTTTTACATAGATGCCTCATCAACTGATCAGACAATTAATCAGACCAGTGAGCTCAATCAATGACACCAATAATCACCATCATTTCACCCGATTATTTGATTCTGTTAATGACAGGGGTTCAGTCGATCAGCGTTTGTAAACCCTGAAATCTTGACTGATAAGCTGTGCAGTGAGATCAGTGTATAATAGTAGAGGTGCAGTCATTGTTCACAGAATAGGCAGGTGGCAGTCTGGTGTTTATTACAGACAGTCAGTAAAGGTGTGGACAGCTGGCATTGGTGTGTGCTGTCCACCAACATGATACAGTTTTGACCATGCTGAGCCAGTCTGCTGGGGCGTCAGTGGGAGAGGGGGGCAGACTATACCAACGCAAAAATATTCGTAGGGGTGCTGGGGCTGAGCTGCAGCAGCTGAAGCTAAGGCCCAGTCTGACTCAGGGTAGCTGTCCTTACAGTGTTGATTAGTTGCCACAACTGTGGTGCTATTTAAAGCTGTCCCCTTGTTGTCCCTGATGCCCCACAGGACTTAGAACAGAGGCGGATGGAGACCCTTTGCCCCCAGAGTTCACAGAACAGACCCGCATCCAGTCTATGCCTTAATCTGAGCAGGAAGCGAATAAATGACAGGGTGAAAAGAGCACTGACAAAAACACTGATGAGCCTGTAAGGTGCAAATAGGCTGTACTCTTTCGTGAAACTGAACCCCAATTTATGTTTGCACACATATGTTTTTATGTGTTTGTTGAATTGTGTAAAAAGTAATGGAAGTCTTCGAGTCTTTGTGTTCTTTCATCAGTACAGTCCCCAAATTCTTCCATTTCATTCTCCTTGGATGATGCTGTGGCTCTCAGATTTCACTTCTAAGTATACTGTACTTACATGGAGCTTTGAACCTCTTGTTGGGGGTTTCCCAAAGCCTCAGCACCTCTAACTGGACACAGTGATTGCTGCAATTATGTAATGTTTGCTGGTTAACCTAACATTTGCCTTTAACTTGTAAAGTTGTGGTTCCGTAACATCATGTGTTAAACAAGGGTTTCAGTATATCACAAATGCTATTCATTACTGTTATTACTCATGTAGTGCTGGATAGTATCTGATAGCAAGATCAATAAAGGTTTTTGTGTCTCAGAAATCTCTATAACATTCCTTGGATACTTGAACAGGGACTTTGCATGGTGGGTTTTCTGCCTGAGGCCTGTTTGGTCAGTGAGTCAGCAGCTGCGCTTGGAGCCATTAGGGCAGATAAAAAGTGTCTGCTGCAAGGTTTCTATTTACATCCACCCACAAGAACAGTGAGAGAACTTTCTCGTATTAGTTTAAAAGAAACTCACCATCCAGTTGAACAAGAGAACTTTGCAGTTCAGGATTTCTTAGTATCTTTTTTGTTTCTTTCTTTTTTTGTTTCTTTGTTTTCTTTTTTGTTTTTGTGTGCTTTTTGACGTGACATTAGGAGCTCCAACCGTCATTGCATAGCAGAATGACAGCAACATCTAGGTTAGGCGGGAAAAAAACAAGCTGGTGGCCCTCTTGACTGATAAGCCGGGATTCCTGGCTCAAATAGGCCAACAAGCAAAAGATAAAGATGTCTGCATTTAGGTTGTGGGTCACCCCAAGTAGACTTGACCAAAACAGTGTCCAGTGTCTCTGGTACCAGACAATCCATCTATTCTTATCTTGGAACTACAATCCTGGTAAAAAAAACAAAACATGAATGTGCGAGAAAAGGGATCACTGATTGTGCTATCAACATCATTAGTCTAACAAAAAAGGATTATAAAAGCCTGGCAGACAAGTGAATGTATATACAGCAAATAAGCATGCAGTGTGATTTGGCTGACTTTAGTTTCTGTATTTCAGCACAAAACTGGCACCCTAACACCGATTAGTCCTTGAAGAACTAAACAAACATACCATCTTATAGGATATTTCACAGGGACACTGCAAGATGTATTAAGGTCACCAAGAGCTCCAACCACAAACTATTAATCATGACTTCATAATTGCACACATGCTCTAAGACTCAGCCTTATGGCTATTATGGAGATATTAAAGTGATATCAGAAAATAAAAATACCACTCACATCATTAGTCTCATTAATCAATAAGCTGATATTGAAATAATCTAATCTGCACAATGAATCAAAAGAAATGGACCGTTCAAAAGAAAATAATAAGACCTATTAGCCTGTATGAAATTGCTAAAGACAGTTATTAGTCAGTATTTATGCAGCTGCGGATGAGACTGTGTGAGTGTGTGTGTGTGTGTGTGTGTGCATTTGTGTGTGCGTGCTTGTGTGAGCGCGCGCACGAGGCGACAGCTGAACCTGTGGCAGGCGCGCGCGGAATGCGGTATCCGCTAGAAAGTAACGGTACTTTTATGGAAACTGCAACCAGCAACCAGTCGAGTTGGTTCACCGAGTGGTCGCGTCTCGGATCGTCCTGATTTGGTTTTCATCCACCCAAAGGATTAAAAGAAAAAAAAAAAAACAATCAAACAAAGAACAACACAGCAATCAAAAAACAGGAGGACGACAGAGCCCCACAGAGGTAAACTCACATTTTATATTATTATGTAAAATCTGCTCATCAGTGTGTGGGGAGGTCACAGCTTCCCGAGATTAATTAAAAGTTTACACAGGTCTTGTCTTAATATGAGGTTCATGAGGTATCTCTAAGCCTGAAACAAGATCTTTTTTATTTTCATTGTGCTTACTGTTGCAAGTAATTACAAACATGTCCACAACGTGTGGTCACACCATAGACTATCAGACATACAGGAACAAAAACATTCATTCTAATAGGTTGCAATGGCTTGAATGATCAAGAGACGCTTTGATGTTTCTGCAAGTGTGTCAAGCTCTCATTTTCCTCTGACACTCGGTTATGATATCCTTTGCCAGCTGAGTACAGAAATAGGACATCACCACCCAAACCTGCATTTGTTACTGGAGTTTTTTTAGTGCAGAGTGATTTACCAGATGTGACATTGTTGTAAAGACCTTGACCTCATTCAGTCTGATTTTACTGGAGAAGATTTATAAGAAAGATTGCATTACACTGTCTTTTGTACATGGTGGCAAACATATCAGCTCTATTAGTAATAGTAGCTCAAATATACAACTAGTATGCTTCAATTCCAAAGAATTTATTTAGAAAGATAATGATGTATGTAGGGTATGTAGAGTCAGAAAACTGAAGATCTAAAGCAAATATTTAGCAGGACTGAGACTGGGAGATGAAGAGAAATGTAATAATCTGAATCAATAAGAGATGTTTCATCGAGATAATTTTCAATATGAAATCAGAATAGTTTAAAATATTAGATGTACTTGCTGACATGTAAATGACACCTTTACTGCTACTATGAGTCCAAAAGGTCCTATTTACCAATCCTGTGTATTTGTGATGATCAAGACACAAACGCACATCAGTTAAGTGGAGAGTGATTCTTATTCCAGGTTGTTTAAAGCTGGTATGACGACTTTTAAGTCTCAATAGGCAAGATATTTTAGGTTGGCCACAGTTTGAGGTGAAACAAGCACTGACTGACCAGAAAAGTAAAAATCCTTGTTGTATGGGAGGATTTGGGGCAAAAATATGAGTTATACTGCAGTAACTACTTCTACTTTTCCACTTCCATTCAGCACAAAATCGAGCTCCTGATTGGCAGCATCATGATGATGTTCATACCTGAATAAAAAAAGGTATTTGAGGACACTGATAAAGAGCAGCAGCTTCAGTGCTGGATGACTAACAGTCCAAACAGGTTTCATTCATCCAGTTGTCCAGCTCTTCGTCTGGCCATTTTGTCAAGGGTCTGTGGGGCGACATGTGGGTGCCAACTTGAGCTCAGTCCAACTGCCTATCACTCATCAGAAATAGCCATGATCACATGTCCTGGACGCACAAGTGGGCTATAAATAGAGGCCACCAAGCTTCCATTGCACTGTTTCTCAGCATACTGGGAAGTGGAGCAACTTTCTTTTCCCCAAACTTTGAAGTCAAGAAGCGTCTGTTGCTCATCTAAATAACAGCAAAGAACTTAGAATATAGTGATGTTACAAGATCATAAATTACTTTGGAAAAGTTGAAGTTCTCCCATTTCTACTCACTGTAAACTTGTTGCTTCATATTCAACAGTTAAAATGAAGAAATAAAACATAAGAAATGATAGCAAAACACAGCTCATATATAAACTAAGCAGCAAAAAGAAAAAATTATCAATTCAACCGATAAATTTGTTTAGATTACATAAAGAAGTGACACTTGTCAGCCTTCTTGGTTGTCTAAAAGATGCACAGATGCAGGCACTGATGGCTAATAAACGTAGGTGACAGACAATGAATGCCCTTGTTACATCCTCATTGAAGTAATAAACACATTGGCTGATATACTTTAAAAATGAATATGAAAAGTTTGACTTTTTTATATTTTGCATTACCAATCAATGATAGTTTTAAAAAAATATGATTTTGCAAGGGGCATAGACTCTGTGTTTAAAAAGTTGTAATAATGATCTGTTAGGTTGTCAATAACTGTCAGACACCCAACTTTTTTGATGAAGCAGACTGGCCCTAAATCACTTGTGCATGATGCTGCAGGACAGATGACATTTGACCTCTCTTCCTTTGCTTCTCAGGTTACAGTTATTCAACTTGTCATCGTGGTACGAACATGACTGAGGTGGCGCAGGTCGCGGCTGTGGTCGCCCTCGATTTGGATGATTTTGCAAATGAAGAAGAGCATAGCATGAATGACGCAGATAACAAGGAAGACGATGAGACACACGAGGAAGACAACGAGGCGGCTCATGAAGACAACGCAGACAAAGAGAAAAGTGAGAAGACGTCACAGGATGATGGAGAAACTCAAAAGGCTGACGAGGCACACGTGAATGGCGTGGAGCACAAAGAGAGCGACGCTCCTGTTGAGGAAAAAGAAAATTCAAAAGCTGTTAATGGTGTCAAACAGGAAGCAGAGAAGAAGGAGGATGAACTGGACACAAACGAAAACCAGAATGTTTCTGACTTTGCACTTAAGAAGGAGGTAAGTCGTCTTTGCAGATGATGTGGTTATCGTCCGTGGAGATATTTTTTCCTCACAGAAACCTTCTGCTTTTCCCCTGCTGCATGGATCATTTTTCTCATCCCTGTTACTGTTGAACCACAGAGACTCCTCCGATCAAGAAAGCCGGTGGCCCGAAGCTACGTGCCAAAGGTCAACAAAGAGAAGGGCGATGTGACAAACAAGTTTGAGGCCATGCAGAAGGCCAGGGAAGAACGCAGCAGGCAGAGGAACAACGAGGAGCAGCAGAAGAGGAAGGAGCAATATATCAAGGAGAGAGAGTGGAATCGCAGGAAGCAGCAGGTCAAAGACAGATAACCCCACTAACCTCCGACTGTGACCTGCATGGCATGATGAGGCATGACGGGGTGACAAGACTGCCAGTCTGAGTGAGAATCCACTGTCTATTTTACACCACATTTCTATGAAATTAACCAATTAATAATGATATTTATTTGATATTCGGCTTTGGTTTGTGCTTCACTTTAAGAGATGCTATTTTCATTTAAAATTATTGCAAAGTTAATCCTATTAATGTACATTAGGGATCCATTTAGATTCATTGTACATGCATGTTGTGCAACCAAGCAATGTTCAACTCACTGAACATATAATCCACATCCCAAATTTTACACATTTCATATATATCTCTGAATTACAGGGAAATGCAAATTAGTGCTGAAACACTTGAATTACTTGATGAGGCAAATATTTAATGAACAGAAAATGGAAGGGGACCTGCATGTGTAGAAAAAGTTGTATAAAGTCTTTTGGACTTTGGGCTCTGTGGAATTATGATTGACACTATATTCTCCCATTTTGTGGACTAATTGATTATTCAATTCACTATAAAACAATAGGCACATTAAACAGTAATAAAAATTATTTGTTGTAAGTCTAGTCTATGAAGTGGAGTCATAGATGTTTCAGCCAAAGAAGCAGATTCATATGTGTGATATTGACAGTATGTGGGCAATATTTTAGTGAGGTGAGGCCACTTGTACATATTTATAAAGAGGAATGACCAAAATCAGGAATTCAAGACTGTTTTTGTTTTTGATCAACTGTGGTCATATAAATGCAGTGATCCGGGGTTATGTGAGTGGATTATCAGTGATACTCAGTGAGAAAAAACCCTCTCTGCGTGCAGCCATGCCATAGCTGGCCAGGCACGGACACCTACGCTCATCTCATGTCTGTTCAACAACACCACGGTCCAATCAGAGGTCCACCTGCAGGTCACATGACCCAGCTATTAGCGGGGATTAGGCCCTTGTTCTTGCTGGGACCAGCATGGCTCCTGAGTGGCAAAGGAGATGATCCCAGCTAAACCGTAACCTCACTACCACTCTCTATCTGATCCGCCACAGATAAAAGAGCTACTCGCTTCCAGTGATGAGGAAGAAGAGGTGAAGCCAGCAAAGGTAGAAAAATCCTACGTCCCCAAAATCACAGGTAAGACACTCAAAGGGATGCAAGCAAAAGGGGAAGGAAGGAGGCATATTCAGTGAGACAGACTCAAGACTTGTGTTGTTGCTCTTTCAAATCCTCAGGCAGTGTGAAGGGGAAGTTTGCAGAAATGGAAAAACAAAGACAAGAGGAAGAAAGGAAGAGGATGGAGGAAGAGAGGAAGAGGAGGGAGGCCCAGGACAACTTGGAAAAAGCTAAAATAAAGAAGGAATTGGCTCAGAAAGCAGCCGAGGTAAGTGAACCTGGGGTGAATTCCTTGTACAGCATCTCATAATGATGTGGGACCGCATGTCTCGATGGTTCAGCGCTGCCTTTCTAATGATGGCGTACTTGTATCTGTAATGATTCAGGTAATCCTCAGCTGCCACTTGGATGAGTTATTCTAAGTGGCATTTGAGATCCGAGCAGTTGGCAGAGGCTGGATATAGGTCTGAAACCACCAGTAGCTTTGTTGACATGACCAGCGTGTGAACTCATGGTAAATGGGTCACCTGTATTATATATTACTGTGTAAAACCTGGGGTAATGATGGAATGTAAATCACATCTCCGATCAGCACAGATAGAGCATGCTGAATGGAGTTTCGAAGCCTATTATGCCTTCAGACACTGCACTTCTTGGGAAGGGTTACGTCACGATTCCTGTGCCAGATTGGCAATTACAGGCAATTACCTGCTACCTTGTTGTCCTAGTTCTGCTGTAGTACAGTGAGAACAGTCCAACATATAAGGAAATTAACAAGGCTGTGTATGTTCAGCAGTTATATGAAAATCTCAACAGGACATCTTTGTTTTTTTCTTTCTTTTCAATATCTCTTTACAACTCTGCCTTTAACATCATTAGATAACAGTCAGACCTGTAGCTGCCAAAGAAGACACTAAGGTCAAGCTCTTTGTGCTTCTTTTTCTGTGCAATATGTTCTGCAATTAAAAACGTATTATTTGGATTTATTTTGTTTCTAGATTGAGTGTTTTTGGACCTAGGAGCTCACAGATTTGTATTCATCATAGCTTAGAGAAGGCTTTTGAACTGCATTTAGCCCTTAACAGTCTTGGTCTTTGTAGGTCATTGTTGAATATTTTTGTTTTTGCTTTTAAAAATGTTTGCCATGCCAGTGTCTGCTGTATTTTCTAACACAACCAAATCTATATGACTTGACAATTGTTTTTCACTTTGACATACTGCACAGAAAGAACTTGTGTTATTTGATCTCACTGGTGTGATTGATGACCTGGAAACACTCGAGTCAGGCTTCAAATCAGCAATGCTTTATTCTGTGGGCTTGCAGTTTCCTAATTATTTGTTTGGATGTTAACTGCAATTTTATAATTACAGAAAAAAATGTGGACTGAATGAAGACTGGAGCCATTGACCATGGGATTTTTTTTTTATTGTTACTGTCAACAACACCATTACCTATAGACTTCATTTAAACTTAGACTCATTAATAGAAAAAAATACCTACAATTAACTAGAGTGCCTGATACACACACATGAATAAATATAGAATTGTACCTTAGATATTTTATGATTAATCCTGTCTAAATGTAAGGAAGCACTGACTTGAGGATCTAGAAACAACTGGAACAGCACACTTGCAGCTCTGCCAGGTGTAGACAGCATATGACTGGCAACTGTTTCACACACCTTCCAGCGACTAAATTAGTTCAAGACCTCCTTACGGTGACTGAATTAGACTCTGCTATCTTAGACTGACACCCACAGTCTGACCTACTGCAAATGGTGACATTAGGTTGACAGAGTTGCCCCCTACCCATGCACATGCTCTTATTCCCAGTCTGCATGTTAGGGTTATGTGCCGAGATTGACCTGAATTTGTTTCCCCTCACACCACTGAAGGGTTAGTGTGTCACACCGTGTACAATAGTTCAGGCCTGAGATGTAGAAAATGTATTCAGATCTATACCAATGTAAGAAAATTATATATGTTCTGTATTTATATATGCATTCACAGTCTTGAAAGAAAAGTATTATGATAATATATTTAAAGTAACTTTCTCTGTAAAGTAGCTATTAATTCTAGCTCTCTGATAAATGTAGTTGAGTAAAAAGTACATTTTACTCTGAATGGTGTTAAAGCACATAATAGTCACAGTAAAATGGACAGGAACCTCAAAGTGTCCTTTAGCACAGTGCTATTTAGCTACTTTCCACCACTGTCAACCTCTTGGACATGATTTGCCAATATTATCTTTATTTCATCATACAATGAACTGAATGAATTCCCTCCTCTGTGCTTTTGTAATAATGTGGATAATCCCACTTCATCAAACACCTTTTAGGAAGGAGATGACACTATCCTGGTACGAGTGGTCCCAGCAAAGTCATCTCGACCTCCGGGCAGAATCAAGATGAACTTTGAAGACATGGAGAGGAGCCGAGAGGAGGAACTGCAGAAGAAGGCAGAAGAGGAGAAGAAGAAACGATATGATGAAAACAAACGCTCCTTCAGAGATGCCAAGCGTCGCTCCGTTGTTGAACAGGTGGGAATAGGAAGGGAAATAAAACAAAAAATAATAAGCTCAAATAAGATATTGTTTGAGGCCTTTTGTGACCACACTAATGACCACACTCTCACACTCATCGGGATTTAGGATGAGGAAGAGAAGCCTTCAGAGAAGGTGCAGGTCACTCCTGGAAAGCTGAAGCTGACTTTTGAGGAGCTGGAGAAGGAGAGGCAGGAGCAGAGAAAGAAGCAGGCTGAGGAGGAAGCCAAACGCCGCCTGTTGGAGGAGAAGAAAGCTTTTGAGGAGGCCAGGCTAGGAATGGTAACAACACTTGAAAACATTCATTGCAAAAATTACAATTTTATAACTAATGGATGTATCCTGAAACAGTATAATTTCTTTCATGACTGCCTTAGTCATTCAACTGGATGGATCATTTTAAGAACTGAATAGTAGTATAGTAGTGGAGCCAATAGTAATAACAATACTTGTGCACATTTTCAGGGAGAAGCTGAGGAGGATGCTCAGCCAACTCAGGAGGACAAGGAAGAGTTCCGACCTGGAAAACTGAGGCTGAGCTTTGAAGAGCTTGAAAGGCAAAGAGTAGAAGGGGAACGCAAGAAGGCAGAGGACGAGGCCAAGAGACGGATGGTGGAGGAGAGAAGAGCCTTCGCTGAAGCCAGGAAGAGCATGGTCAGTATGCTTCCCATAAATGAAAGCAGATATCAGTGGAAGCTGTCTTAGATTATGAAAATGCTCTTGCAATGTAAACATCTCGGTTTGCAAACCTGCCTGGTAGTAATATTATCTTAGATCTCGTATGTTGAAAGAGCAGTGAGTGAGTGTGTCACTACAGCTGTTAAGACAGTTGTTACCTGAACTTGTGGGGCGATAACAGTTGTTGACCCGCAAAAGCCATTTTGATAGGTTAAATGAAACTGGCATGGACAATATTAAACCATCAGACACTCCTTATGTACAGCACTGGGAGCTTACCTTACCGTGTTCTTGCTCAGCTTGTAGATGAGGATGATGAAGTGCTGATGGCCTTACTGAACCTGGAAGGCACTAAGCCGGGGAAGATATGCGCCAGTTTTGAGGAGCTGGAACGCCAGAGAAGGGAGGAGGAGCAGAAGAAGGCTGAGGAGGAGGCCAAGAAGAGACTGGAGGAGGAAAAGAAGCTCTTTGCTGAGGCCCGCAAGAGCATGGTAAGTCTACATGACGCAGTGACTAAAGAATGACACTCATCTTTGCACGTATTTTGCCGATCATTAACATGGCAGAAAACAGTTTGGGTGGCTTTGACCTAATTTACTGCTGCTGAACTGCTGAGCTCTCTAATTTAAAGGAAAGTGGAAACCTGTGTTACTTATAAAATGTTAAATTGCTCAAACATGCACACAGACAAACAACACATACATACATCTTATTGATGATTTTATTATTATTTAAGAGCATTTGTCAAAAATATTATTAGGAAATACCATATATATGATATACATGAAGCTAAGGTGTCTAAATGTGTAATTGGAACAGGTCTAATTGGACGATGATCGATCATTATTGTTCATGTATTGTAAATAATTTTTGGTGGGCTCAAATGGTACACCTGCATTGCTCTTCCTTTGTCCAAATTATTTCTTTAAGAGCCCTGGCCTGGATCAGGAAAGGTCTGCATATGGAGATGAAACAGTAAGGCATTTTTTATTTCAAATGTATATTTTGCACAGAAAAATAAGAGAAAACAACTGTTGTTCAATATGATTTTGACTGTATTACTTATAAGTCAGGTGCACAAGGGTCTACAGATGATGATGCATTTTCTTATGCATGTTGGGTTTAAATGTTATGTACGACAATAAGAATGGCGGCTCCTGCTTAGCATTTGCTGGTTTTATGTCATTATTCAATGTTGGGTGAGTAGCTGCTTTTTTGTACTGGACTGGATTGTAATACAAACATGGACATAGCATGTGATGCCGTCATTCCTAAACAGAAATCCCTGCCTTCCTGTGTACCTGCTGCATGTGTGTAGGTCCTAGACGAGGAAGAGGGAATGGTGAAGAGTGAATCTCAGGAAGCGCTGCACCCTAGAAAACTGGAGATCAACTTTGAGGAGCTGCTGAAAGAGAAAGAGGAAGCAGAGAGGAGACGCAAGGCAGAGGAACGCAAAAAGAAAATGGAACAGGAGAAGCAGGAATTTGAACAACTCAGACAAGAGATGGGCGAGGTCAGTCTGGAACAGATGAACATTTATGTGGCTCGAGTCCATCCATGTATGACCTCTACAGCCAGTTATGCCTGAGAACACTTGCTTCACATGTTTCCAAATGCATCTTTTGAAATCATATAAACACATACAGTACACATTTTATTGCACAGATATTTGACCTTTGCCATGATTTCTCAAAGCTATACAAAATAAATGATCCTCTATCTCCCAGGACGAAGTGAATGAAAGCTCAGATGTTGTAAGCAAAGAGTACGAAGAACTGACCAAGCTCAAGAGGACCGGCTCCATCCAGGCCAAAAACCTCAAGTCCAAATTTGAAAAGATCAAGCAGCTGACTGAAGAGGAAATTCAGAAAAAGATTGAGATGGAGAGAGCACGGAGGAAGGCCATCGATGATGAAATTAAAGAGAGAGAAGCTGAGAGGTTCCAGGAGGTAAGAGTGCACGACAGGACATCAGTAATCCAGGGTGCCACTAAAAATATTTGCCCGTATAATTTAAAAGAAAAAGAAGCAAAAAAAAAAATTCATGTTATATTATTTGATATTTGATACTTTTCCAGGAGGATGAGGAGAGTGAAGCGACTCCGGTGAGGGCCGAGGAGTCACCATTCAAACAGAAAGTGAACATGAAGGCCAGATTTGAACAAATGGCCAAAGCCAGAGAGGAGGAGGAGAGGAGGAGGATAGAGGAGCAGAAGCTGCAGAGGATGCAGTTTGAGCAGCAAGAGATTGATGCTGCCCTCCAAAAAGTAAATCGCCCATGCACATGACCATATATGCAGCATCATTTCTCACCCATGATGGCATAGCAAGAGCTTGGCTTAAGGTTGCTTTGACCCCGGCAGTAGTTTTATATTTTTTTCTCATATTTTTGCAGAAGAAGGAGGATGATGTGGACGACGAAGGCAGCATCATCAACGGCTCTGCGGCCTATGAGGATGAGGAAGATCATGCCAGGTCAGGGGCTCCGTGGTTTAAAAAGCCCCTTAAAAATCAGTCGGTGGTGGACTCAGAGCCAGTTCGATTCACGGTTAAGATCACCGGGGAGCCCAAGCCGGAGGTGACCTGGTGGTTTGAGGGGGAGATGCTCCAAGACTGTGAGGACTATCAGTATATAGAAAGAGGGGAGACTTACTGCCTCTACCTGCCAGAGACCTTCCCAGAGGACGAGGGAGAGTACATGTGTAAGGCCGTGAACAGCAGAGGCACAGCAGCGAGTACCTGCATCCTCACAATAGAAAGTAAGACCACCTTGGTGTGACTGCATGCCTGTGAGGTGGATCGCATGCTCCCCTTCCTCGTGAAATCAAGCTGATTGGCAGATGTGGATAACTCTTCTATTTCTTTCTTGCAGCTTATGACTACTGAAGCCCTTCCATGTTCTGGAAACTTTCCCTGTTGTCTCTCACTCCTTTTGTAACACTTCGCCCCTCGTGGTATGGTCAAACAGCAGAGGGAAGAAAAAAGCAGTATGCTTGGCATTCCTAAGGGAGGGATACACAGCACACACACACGCATAAAAAAAGCAAAATGTTGTTTACATATTGCTCAACTGTAAAGCTGCACTCCCTGTTAGATTAGCATCATACCTGTGCCAAAAACGTAACGCAATTCTTGTTTTTTCTTGTTCAAAACTATCTCTGCTGCGAGGCCCTTACGGTATTTGTGATACCAGCAATTTTTGAATATAGTACTGTACTGTAAATATCACAACTAATGGTCCACACATGGCAAAAACCATGCCTGAGGCATGAAATGTAAAAAAGAATATATCCCTGTGCACTAATTTTAAAGAACAAGTATATCAGTAAAACATCTTACATACTTGCTTGTTTAATCTATTACTTCTCAACAGCTTCATCAGTATTAATCAGCATGTAGGTTTCTGTATTCTTTGCCATTTTAGCAAATGATATTGTGATATTTCCCTGGTATTATATCGATGGGTAACATTTCATCTTTTAATTGAAAATCCACAGTGAGGGGTCTGTTGACAGTGATGTGACACATTACAGGAACAAAACCATTTGAAGTCACATGTATAAACCGCAGCACCTAAAAAAAGTTGAATATGTTGTTCATGTACCAACACCCCTTTTTCTTTTTGAGTAAAATACAATACTCCTGATGCAGTTGTCATAATTTGGTAGGTACACTAGGTAACTGTTTTATGGTTTGATAATGAAAATAAAAAACATAGACTAGCCTGAATATTTGTCATATATTATAAATGAAAATGTTTTAATAAAATGAACAAAAATAACAGAAATTTGTGTTGTGTTTTTTTGTTGTTGTTGCATAGGGAAGACCTGAACAAGTATCTGACCAATTGGTGACACAAAACTGTGTCACCAATTGGATACAGAATCTAGCCCAAGACTTCAGAACATTAAGGAGCTAAAAACAAATATCGTGACACAGTTTGATAAATAAAGACATGAAGAACACACATACATACATACATACGTACATACATACATATATATACATATATCGCGAATGTTGTGCCCCACTAACTGTATGACGTGTACTTTCGCGCATGCGCCGTGTTCCCATCAGGAACAGCAGGCCGCCATCTTTGTGTAACTCATTCATGTTTGTAGCTGCATAGCGGAGCAGTGACCGTCTCCATGGAAACGGAGTAACAACGCCTCCGACAAACATGCGCAGTTTCTCCGTCAGTCCACGGCCCCGCAGACCGGCGCACATCCACACAGTAAAGGCTTTGTTTTGGTCCATCGGCCGACCTGCTACATGCTACCGGCGGCTTCTTGTTGATTATCCGCAACAGAGGAAGGCCGCTCACGTCCTCAGCACCATGACCGCTTCAGTGGAGGAGGTTTCTTCATCTCTTGTGCGGGAATATCTGAGTCGAAAGGTTAGTCAGCTAACACCAGGTGGTAAAGGCTGCAGTCTTTCTGGGCTGCAAACCATTAACAGAGCTAACTAGAGCTAACCCCTGAGTTTTTACTGCTCAGGTGACTCTTTCTAGACTCTAATGTTGTTCAGATGTGTTGAGAGTCACACTGTTAAAGCATCGACGTCATCGTTTATGATTAACAGCCTCTAAAAGTCGTGCAGACCATGTTTGAAACTGTGATCTGTAAAACACTGTGTTGCTGGTGTGCAGGGGCTCAAGAGGACGATGGCCTGTATGGATGATGAGCACCCACGCACCGCGGCCAGCATCAACAACAGATCACACCTGAGGGAGATTCTCAACATGGAGGGTCTCTACAGAAAGAATAAGGTAAGCCTTGGAGCTGGTGCAGGTGGGTACAATTTATGAAAACAACTGACTTGTAGCTGAATTTGCTGTGATTGCAGGTTCAGAGCTCCCCCCTGAAAACACTGCTGGAGATTGTTGTGAAGCATCACATGAAGAGCCTTAAAAACGACAAAGTGGACAGCTTCGATAATGATCCCCTGCAGGCTGCTGAGAGTATCAGCTTGACATCTGTGTCGCCTGGAGTAACACCAACTACCAATCAACAAGATAACTCAACAGCTTTTGTAATCAGCAAACCTAAATTACGGTAATTACGTTTTTGATGCTTTTTTTTTGGTGCTGTTCGTATTTTTTGGAAAATTGGTTTGAACTTATCAGGGATGTACCTCTGTCACAGGTCTGATGTGGAAGAAATCTGCCTTTCTCAGCCTAAATGTACGCCATTATTTCCTGATTCAGACCGACTGTCCAGTCACAGTCAAACAGGTCTCTGGGCTGTCGACTCAGAGAGACAAAAAGGTCAGCCACCGGTGGACACTGAGCGTCTCACCAGAAGGAAGCCAGAAAAAAAGACCTCCATCACTGAGGGCACTCAAAAGAGCAAAACTAATCGAATTATACATGGCATGATGGCTGGACCCATAGCTAGTACACTGCAGGTACTGAACATTTGTCGCACTTCTTAAAAAACACATATTGATCTCACATTCATCATATAACTCATATTCATCAGACTCTGTTCCATCACTGATGTTTTTCCTTTTAGGAATCCAACAAAAAAAGGCAGAATCGAAGGCAAGAAGTGGCTCATTCACTGCTTAGGAAAGAAGAAGAAAACAGGCAGCCAAGGGATGGGTTTTTAATGACTGGCTTACATCAAAAAAGCTCAGAAAGCAGCCTAAGTGAAATCAGCTCAGCTGACTGCGTAGGAAGACAACGGGAGTTGTGGAATGCATCAGAGAGACTGCAGAGGGAAAACAGCTTTGAAAAAGTGGGACAAGACTTACTCCAGACAAAAAAGTAAACAGCTAGCTATGGCTGATGGGTTTTATAGCATGAATTATGTAATTTAATGTTATTAAATTCTAAGTTTTCTTTCCATTTGTCTGTTTCTCAGAGTAAAGTCGTTGACAAATGTGGCTGATTTGGAAGTCTCTACAATGTTTTTAGGTAAGTTTTGTGTATAAAGAAAAAGAGGCTACACCCATTGTCTCTGCTGTTTTTGATTTGTTGCCTTGTGTATGCCAAAGCTGACGGTGTGTTAAATCGATTTTCCAGATGACATCGATGATGATGACGAGCTGCGAGAGCTCTCCGAAGTGTCCTTGCAGAGAACCACAGCAGAACACAGCTTTGCTGGTCGCCCGATGGACCAACAGACTGCCGTGGTCTGTGATTTATGCCAGTGATCCTTTAGAAAGGCTGGGGACAGTTTCTGTGGTTTTCTTTGATTTTTTTTGTTGTTTCTTTCTGGTTTTGTTTTTCTCCAGGAATTGAAATTAGTTCTTCTTGGATCCAGCCTAAATTATTTCAGCGTTGAATGGAGGAACCAGGGTTTCACATTCTCCGAAACGCATGACCTGAGATACGGAATTGTGCAGAAAAAGGTTGCCTTAACTGCGCCCTCCTATTCAATTTTATCAATCCTGCAAACTGATTTTCATATGATTTATTGATAATTGGTGTTAAGCCCTCTGTGTATTTATTTTCTAGGGGGGTCCTTGTGGAGTTCTGGCATCTGTCCAGGCCTTTGTTCTCAAGAAACTTCTGTTTGAAAACATCAAAAGCAGTGATACAGGCCTTCAGTATGTTATCCTTCAATTCAGAGCTTTGGCCCATAATATTAACCCGTGTGTGCCCCATTGTAATCACTTGGAGGCATTTTACAGCCATTAATTCACATCAAGGCATGCTTTGTAGTCACTGCTGAGTATTGACCCCTGCATTGTGGTATTAACTGTATTATTACCCCAAATGACCTGCTTTTCATTCAAATGCCACTTTGTTCTCAGGAGGTTAAGACCTTCCAACACCACCAGGAGAAAGTGTCTCGTTTCAGCTGCGGCTGAAATCCTGTGGAGGGCTGGGGAGGAAAAACAGGCTACAGTTGCAATGTAAGATCATACTCTGGTCCACTCACTCCTCTACATCCAGACCAACACACAGAATCTCGTTATTGGTATTTAATCAAGTGCATGCAAGTACCTGGCATATGGAAAAATACACATATTAGCAGCATCCACCACAGATGCCTTGCTAACGTCTCACCACACGCAGACCTTCTGATCTCAAAATGCTCGATAATTTAACTTATTTAAACAGTTTCTGTGCTTTTTTTACCTCTATGTTTCTGCAAGTAGAAATTCAGGCAGAAATCATTTTACCCCGACTGGACACTACAAATCTGAGGGAATGCTTGAAAAGGTAAAGAGACGCTGCTGCGCGTGCATGTTCATCAAATGGAAATCAGGTGGATTAGGCGGCATGTAAATGTAGAGTTTTGTACTCAAAATGTCTCCAGTGTTTTTAACTGCTTCAGACAAAAGTTACACACCAGTAATTTAATGAGCTCTTTTAATCAGTGGAATAATTTGTGGAATTTTACTCATTTCAATAAGTGGAGTATTACTAAAATGTGTTGTACACATATTTGCACATCACATGTCTTTTTTGAGTTCTTTAAGACATTTAAATTGTGTAATAAACTGTGCGTGTAGTTGCACTCTCAATTTTGTGTGTTTTATTGACACTTCATTTATAAGAGGGCTGTGATTGTGTGTTTGCAATGCTGTTGAAGTTTCATAACCGTCTTTTGTTTTAGATAACGTGTTTCACGGTGTATAGCCTCAAAGACCTGCAGTTGCTTCTGGAACAGCACATTGAGCAGGTGAGAGACTCAATATCTAATCAAAGTGTACAAAAGTTGGACAGACTTTTCACCTTTAACTGTCTTTCCTCTGCAGTTTGAGACTGGGCCGTTCGGATGCTTACTGCTGACCGTGTCTACTGTTCTCTCTCGATCCATTGAAAAGTATGTCATGCCCTTTTTAGCTCTGTGGCTGAACAAGATGCGTAATGTGAAAACAGCTGTAGACCAAATGATGACATTTCCCCCTCGTTGTCCTGTGTCTTCATTCTTTCATCAGAGTAAAGGAGGATATGGATGTGTCCACCACCACTCTCATCGGAGCTCATGGCTACTGCACTCAGGTATGATGAAAAGCTAGAAATCACAAACTCAGTAAAGTTTATAACACTTCTGAAAGTATTATGTTTGTTATTGATTCAGAATCATGAATTTTAATGGGTAATCAAAGTATGGGAATTGGTCTTGAGGATATTAGTTCATGAACATAAGTTTGTGCTTTCACAGTGCCTCAAACATTTGTCAGCTCATCAGTCAACGACTGAAAATCAGTCAGAAAAATCAAAGCAGACATTACAATGCCAACATGAAACAGTGAGCAGTAACACTTTATGTGCATACTGTAGATACATGAAATATATTGTGGTTTCTTCTTTGTGTTTGTGTCTGACAGGAGCTGGTCAACCTGCTGCTCTGTGGCAGAGCAGTTTCTAATGTCTTTGACAACAACATGGAGTTGGACTCAGGCAACGGCAACGTGACGCTACTCAAGGGAGTCAAAGGCCAGTGCGACATTGGCTTGCTGTCCTTGTTTGAACATTATAACATCTGCAGAGTAAGTTATTCCCTGGTCATCCCTACCACTGACAGATATTAGTTAGATTCAAGTGAAATCAGGGAGCTCTCTGGTAATCTAGTAACATTAAATTGTCCAGGTTAAGTGAAATGTAACTAATATATCAACCATCAATCAATGGACAACTGTATTGTTTTGATAAACATCCCATGTTAAAGCTGTTGCTCCCTTTACATACACATTAGATACAATATTTGAAGAAAATGTATAATTCCAATCAAAATGATGTTACTTTTACACACTGGAAAGATTTGTGTCTAGTTTTATTGTTCAGAGTTTAATTTTACCCCTCCCTGCACCCTGGAAGCAATTAAAAATGATGAAACTGGTGATGGCTGAGTTCTGAATTCCAGATTTTAAGGTCCTAGTATTGAATGCACAGCTTTTCTCTATTGTCTTTGACTTTCCTCTATCTAAGGTAGGAGCTTACCTGAAGACTCCACGTTATCCCATCTGGGTGGTCTGCAGTGAAAGCCACTTCAGCGTGCTGTTTGGCCTGCAGAGGGAGCTGTTGACCAATGCGGACAGAGGTCTGGAGTTTGACCTCTACTATTACGACGGACTGGCCAATCAACAGGAGGAGATCCGCCTCACTGTCTGTACGTAGCACCACATGTCCCACATTCATCAGTGCATATGGCCTTTCTTCTTTCTTGCACTAACCTTAATGAAGATTTTGTATTTTAGCTGTTGGGGAATCCGCCCCTGTCTCTCAAGATACTGACACCGATCTCATTCCTCCACTGGAGCACTGTATTCGAACAAGGTGAGGAAGTTTTGACATTTCAAACACACACAGATGTCGTGCATAGAACTGTCTGTAGATGAAAGAAAAACAACCATAAAACGTGTTGAGAACATGTTGCTGTTGCAACTCAAATTCCTCACATACTCTAAAGACGGTTTTCACGATCATTTAATATGTACACTTTTTTTTTCAGGTGGAAAGATGCGTTTGTCAGCTGGAATGACACAGAACCCATTCTCTGAGTGATCACACCATTATTTTGATATTGACAAGGATCTTTAACCATGAATTAGTATTGTGCAAGATCATTACTATAAGGTTTTTATATTTATACATACATTTTAGCATGACCATTGTTTTTCCTCATGTGTTTTTTTAATGTTGCTGTGCTGTTGTATCATGTACATGACATGACGGTCTGATGTTATGTATCATACAGTGTCTGTACAGCTGGAAGGGTTTAGATCCAAACTGGGATATTGTGTGTGCGTGTATAATAAAATGCTGTTTTGTGTATTATTTTTGTTGAAAGGTTGAGCAATAAGCATGAGCTACCTTTTTCTTAAAATGTAAAAATCTGGAGGGAAACTTCTAATACTAAATGTTTCAGGTACAATGAAAGTTTCTGCAAATACTCTATTGACCACAGTGGCCTTTTACTCTTAATCGGAACTTTTTTTCTTCAGATTTTACACTAAATCATCACATATGATTATCTCTCTGCTTATTATAAAAGAAAAAAAAATTGATATATTGAATATCTAAATATCTATATTGTGATATATATAATATGCATATGAGATATATGAATATATATTGAATGTTTGATTTAGATCTTTCAATATAGAATACTGCTTAAAAATGACAACAAAGTGTTGATTTCACATCATGTCTTAACTGTTTCTTTTGTATGTAACGTACTGTACTATTGTGTTTCACAGTTTTGTTTTGAAATGGCCAAAAATCAAACAGCCTTTCATTACATCTATATGCTCTAAATGAGATAATTTGTGAGGTGGTTGTGTATTTCTTTTCATCTCTTAAATTATAATTCAGATGTGTTGTTAAGATATAAGCCTTAACAAATACAGACTTTGTGTGTGTGTCAAAAGGAGTGAATGTTACACTATGTTTAGAGCTACCTTGCTGAATTTCCACTTGCGACAGACCTCTTGTCTGGAACAGAAAATCAAATAAATCAATACCTCAACAGTCTCCACACACTAATGGTTGTTTTATTTATTTTTTCTTGATTCTGCTTTTAATTGCCAAGCCCAAACTACTACGGTGTATCCTCAGTACCATTATATTCTGCACTACTGAGAAATGATCATAAAGCCTCTTACAATAAACCCTACAAACCTTTTAAGATTAAGTGTGTCAGCAAACGTTTCCAACTTTGTTTTTGCACAAACAAATAATACCTGTTTTAAAGGAAGATAAATCCTAAATATATAAAAGTAAGTTGTACAGATTTTTAAAAGGTGTAGAATTGTGAAAGTGTTAAGTGTGTGACGTATTGAAGGATGAATGAAGCACTTGAAACGTTACTGTCCTTGGTGGTATAGATAAAAAATAAAAGAACTTTTTGTATTCAGCACTGTTCCTTTGAGGGCTTTATTTGGAACCAATTTGGCAAATGCATATTTACGTAATGCATTCTTTTCTACAATTAAAGAAAACCAACTCAAAGCTAATTGTGAATTAACTCTCCACTTAATGCCAGGGCGAAAGAACAGATTCAGTCAAGAGATGCCTCGCAGTTAATTGGTGCGTTCAGTGTACGGCTGTGACAGGCGTCAGAGCGCACAATGTGTGCGGCACGCAGAGGGGGTGGCAGGGAGACCTGTGCCAACACCTCCAGCACATGGGATCAAAGACACTGCAGCTGGCGCACAGACAGAGCTGCAGCAAGTCACTTCCCATCAAACTGTCTTGTGCAATGTGGACCAGAGTCCATTTAATACCTTGGCAGTGCAATGTGGGGGTCAAAACATATCCAAACCATCTTGGCAACGGCACACAACAGAACAATAGAAGCAGCCTTCTTTATTAAAGCTGTCAAAGTCGATCATATCCGTTACGTTTCCACGTTGGTGCAATGGAAATGCTGGAGAACGATGACAATTCATTCATCTTTCCACTGTCAGATTCCTAATGGAGGCTGAATTATCTCAATGTATATTATCTGTGACTCATGTAGGGATTTATGCCCTCTACAAAAGACATAGGAAGAGCCATGAATTAATCATGAGACATGGAGTGAATCAATGAGCCCTTTATGACAATTTCACAGCCATCAAGACTACTGCGATCACTATAAATAAGGTGGTTTGCTTGAATGAGGCCTTGGGGTCTAAGAAATTGGATTAAAGTGTTTACTTTTGCCACAAAATTCTCCTGTGGATGGGGAGGGGGTCTGATATACGTCATGAGGAGCCATCTTTAGGTTTTAGGTTATATGCTAGTCATAATCTTCCTTGTATCATTGGCACATGAGACATTTCAGTAAGTGCTAAAGGGCTCATCAAATAACAAACGGGTGTATAATTTCAAGGTCCGAAGTCTGCTGCAAGGCTGGTGTTGCCGTCCGCCCAAATCACCAACTCTTCATACATACTAAAGGATAACTTTTCCCCCTGTTCAAGAGAGGACAAGAGTACAGCTGGATGTGACTGGCTTGTGATTAAAACATGAGGCGGTTTCTCTTCTCAGCTGCTGGGCCTTTGGTGCAGCAGGGTGCAGTCTGACAGGAAGGAAATGACCCGGCTTTGGTCTCTATTTACTATTTATCGCGCCAGCATTTCTCAGAGGTACCAGAGGAGGGATTTGGTGCTTGTGTGTAATTGTGTTAGAGCCCTCCCACATGGTGTCCCCAGTGCATCTTCTGTCTCCTCTCCTAATCTGCGCTGTTTGTCTCCAGATAAGTGATATCCTCCTCAGATTAGGATCCAGTGTCCCTGCCCTGCCCACCCGGAGGGAAAGGGATCCCCTGGTCGTCCCCACGGGGTGCAGACTTTATTTTTAGCAGCCTAATCCTTTTATAACCTGAGCAGAGAGCATCACCCCTTTCCATTAATTAATCCAGGTAATCACAGTACAATATGCCAGGGAGGAAGTGGAGCGGTTTTTGCAGGTTTTGCAATATTCAGGAATTGGATGGAGCATAAATTTCTAAGCTCTTCTGTTCCAGAGGAAGCCGTGATTTGTGGAAGAGAGGCAATCGTCCATTTTATGGCCCTGCAGAACCAGGCCATCTCGTATCAAGTTGGGAACATGTTGCATGGATCGAGATCGCAATTGCGCTGATAAGGTTTGCACACCCCAAGAAAACACGCACTCTCGATGTGACTTCATTTTACAACCTTTTGAACTGACGGCTTCTGTGAATGATTTTTTAATGATCTTACAACAAGCCAAACTTTGTTGAATAATGCATGACCCAATGTAACAAACTGTTCCTGCTGAGCCTGTAGAGACGTGCTGGCGTGAGAACTGAGCTGTTGTAATCTTTGGCTTAGAGTGTGTTTTCTTCAGAACCTTGTCTATCAGCATCCCTACGTGTCCATGGCTCAATATTTATTTCGCTACCCCAATAAAAACAGCAGACAATCACTGCAACTATTCCCCAGGCACACGTCTCAGCACAGGATGATACAACACGACAAGAGGAAGAATGTTGGATCGTGTTTATTTTGTCAGGACTTATTTTGTCAGACTAATTTAAACTCCCTGCAGAAATACACAACGATCAAGAGAAGTTTTATTAAACTGCAGCTCTGATGACTTTATCTGCCATTAGAAGGTGACTGTGAGGAAATAGCAGCTTTTCTTGTTTTAATTCTCACTTGCCGTGTTTGCTGTTTTCCACTTATGGAATCCAAGCGAGGCGAGGGATCTTTTCAGAGAAAATAGACACTTTACTTGTCTAGCACGAAGAAAAGTTGAATAATGCTCAGAGGTGCATCACATTTCAGCCGCTTTACTTGCAAGTGTAACAAGTGGGGCCCAGGTCTGTGAAACAAGGCACACTTCATTCATTGGATAATGATGATGGAGAATGAGTTTGCTTGGAATCCTAATCCTTCCTAAACTGCCTTTACTAGAAAGTTTGCCAAGTCTCCCAACGGGCAAAGAGATTCTCTCAAGAAGGAAACAAAACTCGGATTATCCACTTACATTAAGAGCTACACAATTTCGATAATCTCTATAGAAAACACATTTAAAATGCCTTGCATATGTGATTACTCTGGGAGTCCGCTAAGCTTTTGCTGATCTTATCCAAAGTATATTTGGTTCTGTTGAACTTGAATTGCTCAACGTTCTGTTGAGGCCAAGAGTCCAAGAGATCTGACAGCCATGATTGAGAGTGTGACTGCCAGAGACAAACATAGACATCTGCCAGAAATTTTGCAACGATCTCCAGTTATGGGAGGGAACGCAATACCGCTAACACCTGGTCAGAGGAGCAGGGACAGAAGAGGCTGCGTCGGCGAGGTGCTGAAAACAAAACGCAGAAATTTTTGCACTAGAAAGAAAAAAGTATTCCCTCTGCAGAGTTTTATGATGGAATCCTGTTTTGTTCAGCCCTTTTTACAAATGTGAATTACCCTGACATGACGGTTAGAGATGGTGAGTCGTCATTAAACGCCTAATGTTTTTTTCACTTATAAGTAATCCACTCCCTTGAGCTCCATTTGCAGTCACCGCCCAACACATTGTCTGGCCATACAGGGATGATCTGTACTTCTGCATATTTTCCCTTATTCCCCTCCAATAATAGCAAAATAAGCTGTGCTTCAATATTCTTTATTGTTCAGTACTGCAGTGCATTATCACCACCACCATTATCATTCCACATGTTCTCACTGTCAGCAATCACTCAAGTGCCAAATAATATGTAATGAAGACAATGACGGAGCATGACAGATCTTTCAGACCAATAGTGGAAGAGGAATTCATATATATGGAAAATACAAAAAAAAAAAAGGAAGAAAAGCATCCTCTCCATCAAATTCAACTTTCATAACCAAAACAATCAGATTTCAAATTATTGTGAAACTATTATATACATACCATTTCAATAAATAGGTGCATTTAATATTAAATTAATGTTTCCTTACAAATATATGGTACATACAGGAACACTGAAATAGAAGAAAATTCATTCAAAAAACAACCAACAATGTCCATCAGCATTTTCAGTAAAGACAGCAAGAACAACAAAAATATAAATGCTATAAACACAACAATGTTCATATGACTGCTGTGGATTTGAAGGCACTTCCTTGGCAACACATTGATCCCTCTTCCGTTATTTGGGGACCTGAAATTAAAAAAGAAGAAACAAAACTCACAGTTAAACACCTTCAGTTTCTGGATGTCTTTTTTCAATTATGTTTTTGGGGGGTTTACAACCTTTATTATCAAGGATGTAAAGATAGATAGTAAAGGTGGGAGAGAGAGAGGGGGGAAGGCATGCAGTAAAGGGAATCAAACCAGGGTCTGCTGCGTTTAGGCCACGGCCTCATACATCTCTGTCGACTGAGCCACCCAAGCCACAGTTTCTGCATATTTTTAACAGCTGCATTTAAGAGAAAGATTCTTCAGTCCAGTGTCACAAAGACTAATCCTGACATCTTGGCCTTTCTGAGGAAGTCGTGTTGTCAGCTTCTAAAGAGGGTCGTTACAGGCCTGCCATTACTGGCATTCCTCGATGTTATGTCTGAGCTCATTCAGAAATGATCAGCATGACTAAATAATGAATCACTTAACACGCCTTTGTGATATACATTTGTCAGATTTCTCAGAACAGTGCAGACAGGATCTTATTATCTGATTCACTTGAGAAACTGAATACCTGAGGATGTGTCAGCCTCTTCAATTTTATAATCACCAGAAGTTCTATACCACGAAAAGCTCAAAGGAACTGAAATGGCCACTTGTGTAGCTGAACTCTCACAGCAATCACTCACCAGCTAGACCTAATTGCTAATTCGCACGCTTTTACCCATGTTGAGTTTAGGACTAGACGGCTGTGAACGCATCAGACCTGCTGTCATCGAAGATCGCCTTAACAAAGGGATGACTATGTCCAAAATTACTCCACTGACGATAGTCAGCTCTGTCAGAATGGCTGTTTAGGTTCAGTGTCTTTAAGTGTTGCTTAAGAAGCATGTAGAAGTGCTTCTGGCAAATAATGACTTTAGATGTTTGAGTTTACGTCCCCCTGTATGACATGTATAATATCAATACCAATCTGAGGGAGAGTTGCTCATGAGTCAAGAAGGAACAAATAATAATGTTGGCACATCAGAGTTACTCATTAAATTTATTCTTAATGCCATTCAATGATACTGGAAGACTAATCTCCAGATGAGACACTTTTTTTTTTTTTATTTCTCCTGGGGCATTCTTCAAGGAACGAAAGAGCATCAGGTGTATGTTACTGGATACATCAAGCATACATCATTGTACAAAACATGTAATATATAGAAGAGATAAATACATAAAAAAATCAAGAGGAAGCTATTAGTATTAATAGCAAAAAGTAGGCTCTTGTCAGACCGTGTACTCCTTTGATGTTCATGCAGCAGGATTCAGGTGGGTCTGAAGTTTCTGACCACATCAAATGCTCAGCAAGATGAGTTAACGTTTTACAGGACTTTACTACTTGGGATTTTGTACATTTTTTTTAAATTTGTGTGCAACCTCATCCAACTAGCACTAACCTTAAATAAAGGTTAGATTCAGATTAAATACATGAGAGCCTCCTCTGACGGGAAAGTGTTTCAGCGTGTCCAACACTAAGAAACCTTATATTCTTAAAGCATACAAATGTTGAGCAGCTGCACAGCAGACATGTTTCTGATTATTTAAGCATCAGTTTTCTTCGGTTGCAATGAACTTATTTGAATACATCTGAGTACGAGGAACACAAAAATTCCTCCACTCAAATGTATGCACACACAATTATCATGTCTGTCTTAATCAACTATTTTACTTTGACATATTGAAAAATGTTGACAAAGAGTCAGAGTTGCCATGGAAGAACAGCAGATTGAACCCCACCCAAAAAGAGAAAAACACTTTTACTCACATGCAGTATCTACGATTGCATGCAGAGTGGACTCATTGCTAATCGCGTTAGCAATCTTGCACATCTTTTGTAATCTGAGAAGAAAGAGGAAACAAGGCTAAACATGTTAAAACCATGCCCTTTTTGTAATTAAAACCCTAAAATATAATTTGCCTCTGCAAAGACTTCAAGGACAGTGGAAATAAATCATATAACCCCCCCCCCAAAAAAAATCTAATTCTGCTATGACCTGTAATAAAGATCATTCATTTTCATTTTGGTGTTTAAATGTCTTTCAGAGTACTTATGTCGTCCAAGTCCTTAACCACAGTATGTTCTAAATAGCACTCAATACACAATGGTGTCAATCAAAGTTAGAGAGAAAAAAATGCTCATACTAATGAAAAAAATATAACAGGCAGCCCTGACGTCAGAGGAGTTGTAATATGTTAATTCCTGGCTAAGCATTTAAAGTTGCAATGTTGCTTAAACGGAGCAGCTCTGCACATAAAGTACACAATTGCTCACGTCCTCCAACATCATTTAGCATGAGAAATTAACAATAAATGTTGCAGTCAACTATCTTCTGCGTCATCCCAATCCAGCAGACAGATGAATAAATCCTGATTGTGACCCAGCTGCCATCTGAATTTGTTCACCGTGTCTCCCTGTCTGCCTTCAGCTAAACTACTCACTGTATATCACAACAGGACATTAATGCATTGCTTGTAGTCTGACTTGCAAAAGGAAGCACAAAAGGCGATTTTCTTCATTCTGTCCACAATAGAGGCTAGTCTGGCTAAGTAGATATCCATCTGTGACAAGGGAGCCTCATCTGCAGTCATCCTCCAGTGTCTGCTTGACGTCACTGACTTAACTCCAAAATACAAACACACCAGAGGGAAGGACTGTTCCTTCAGTTTGCTAACTGTTGTGATAGCGCTGAGTGTTTTAAATTGGCCCTTTATGTATTGTGAAATAGTGGATAGTTTTACATCAAGAATTATTGGAATTAATCAGTTGGTGAAGGGAAAATCAAACTTTGGTGGAACTGCTTGCAAATCACAGAAATATGCAGCCTGTTACAAAGACGAAAGGTCAGAAACAGACATAACTTTTCTTATAACAATCATATGCCAAAAGGATTGGGAGCTATTACCCTATATATCATACTGTCATAGATCTATGACCAGGAGACAGCAAGTACTAAAGTCAAATCCTGACCAGGATTATAAGCAGCTATGTTTACTACTTACATTTACTCGAAATTCTATACATTTTAATATTGGACATTAATCTGCTGATCAAAATACCTCTGTGACCAAAGGGAACCATAAAGCCTCTACACACTTGATCAAACATCTTTCTTTCTATGTATTCATTTAGCAGCTTTCGAGTTTATCAGCTAATCGGCTTCATCAGGACTGTGTGGTTCAGCAAACAACTGACCGACTTTCACCAGATTCTATTTCAAATATTGCTGCGCCTTGGTTGGGGCGTGGAGGTGCATTGTTATGCATCGACTTATTTTTTATTTTTATTTTTTACAACTATACCCCTCCCTCTTAGGGCTAGTAAGAGCCACTAAACCACTAAAAAGAAGGAGAAAATACGAAGAGCACAAACAAAATTCTCTCAGATGAAATAACCAAAACAGTTCCAACTCTGGCAAATTTGTTGTTTGTGTGGAAACAAATCACTCGCAGTTATAAGTTGATTGAAAGCACAAACGTTCTGGGTCTTTAAAGCATAATACGTGAGAATCATGGATTCGTAAACAGACAATGAGCATGTTATAAAAACAGAAACACGAGAGGAGAAAGGAATACATACATGCTGGTCTTGAGCAATCCCTTGTGTTGTGATAAAGTCTATGAAAGTGTGTTCTGCACTCCGACGAGAACTTGACTGGTCCTGCTTAATGGAAAAGGTCTTATCAGGCAAAATGAAACATATTTCAGGGGCTTCATCATTTCCTCTTTGTCCAGTTTGCTAGCATAACTACCGCTGTGAATTTGCAAGTACAGCATAGGAAAGACAAGACAAATCGAAAAGTGAAAGTGAAGAGCACACTATCTCCGACATGGCTGAGGGGCCGAGATTTAACTGGACTAAAAGGCCTGAGGAATTGGGTCCTTATTTATAATCACCTCTTAAGAGTGTCTGCAACAACATTTAACCGGTTTTTCACACCAATAATGAAGTCTACTCATAGGTCCTGAGACAAATAATCAGCTTAACCTTGCACTGCCTTCAACTTAATTCTGTCGGCTTCAGACCATGTGCTATTTCTCTGCACCATTGCCTTGCAGCTAAGCCAGCCAGCCCTCATCTGATCCACAGTAGTACCAGTGTTCACAAAGCTGTCTATGACTTAATCATACTGTATGCTGGCTCACAGGAATGAGAATGACTTTCTCAGAGATGTATACCAGATAATGCACTTTTTGGTGTTGCACGATGTTTGGAAAGGACAAGAGCGGAAATGCAATCAAGGCCTGAATCTTTGCATTCATGGTCTTTTCTGTGATAGCAATTTTCTTACCTGTGAAATGCTGAATGAATTTGCCTTTCATGTTTACATCTCTAGGAACAATTTCTGCAAGAGAAAGTCACTGTTAGCTTGTCAGTCAATTCATTCCACAAAAACAGAGCACTTGCTAAAAGTTACACTGTTATTAAGGTGAATATGCCTTGTCACTGTCAAAGTACCCCTCCCCTGCACCTGTCATGGTGATGCAGGGAACCTCACAATATCACCATTTTTAAGTAAAATATAGTTAAGATCAGCATGAGGCTGCAAGATCAATATCCATGATTAATACTCTTTATAATCTAGGCAATTAAAATTATTTGTATGCACTTATTGCAGCTTAAATAAACACTTTGTTTTCCATCACTGCATTATTATGGCAAAATTTGTATTTCTGTGATGAAGCCTTCCCTTTATTAAATTATTCTCTATATAGATCTAGTATCAGTGGGTTGGGTGGTCTTGTGGGGTCCAGATGGGATAAATGGAAGGCTACTTAAAATCCATCCAACACATCAGACACCTACTCTGATAACACACTGACCACACTAACAGGCTAAAGAGATTATTGTATTGAGTTTAATGCTCATCAGAGTAAGTACATGCTTGTAGTTACTGGGATATTAGCCCCCAGACCCAGGAAATGCTGTAACTGCATGAGGAGGATGACATTTGACAATTTAACCAGTTTCACCTGAATGGGAAGTCGATTGAAATACATTAAAAGTCCAAATATACAATAAAGCCATACACAAAACCCTACATCTACACTAATTAAAAGGCTAAACACACTTTTTAAGTCTTTTAAAAAGAGTTACGAATATGAAAGAGCCACCTGTGATGTCAAGCGAAACTCCAAATGAGTGAAAATGCCAGTCTGGATTACACAAGGTCAGCTAATGTGGTTTCCACTGTATCTCTGTGCTGGGCATGCACGTCAAGAAGAATAAAACACAAAAGTCTAAATCTGCCAGTGTAAAACCTTATTTCTTGTGCTATACATATGGAAAGGCAAACCGTAACAGATAAAAACCTGGTATGAAATAAATATGTTCCCTTCCATTACATCTGTTTTACCAGAGCTGTCATCCTGATGACACAGCCGTGGCTTCGAAGGAACCCACAGAGACAAGTATAGGGGGATCACATCAGTGGGTTTACAGATGTTTCTCCTTCCTCCTCATTGTGTTCAAAACATCTATCCTTGCGTGACCACGGATCTTTGGTAGCGTCACATGCACCAGTTGCTAATATGCTGCTTTTAATATCCTCAAAAGATAAATTCCATCCAGTCAGTGGTCTGAGAAAGGTACTTTTCCAATTGCATAAGCTGGGGCCAGGACTTTGAGCTTTATGATGCCTGCGCAATGTCTCAAAAACATGATCTAATTGATAGTGACGGTGGGAAGAATCTGAAATTGCAGATAAACAACACATTATGTTCACTCGCATAATAAATTCTCACTGCCCGTACCAATGATGCACAGTCGGAGACTACACCCCACGTTAACTTTGACTGCTGCAGCAATAAAAACAGTAACTGTACATAAAAGGATCTTCTGGGTGCCCTTTTGTTATTACAGTCTGTTCTGGATCTTAGATAATTGAATAGATATGTTCGTATTACTGTTGCTGTGTACAGTCCAGCTATTTAGACAAATTGTATTTTGATGCTTTGGCAACATTGCTTTTGAAAGTTTCATGCCAATAAAAACCTTTTGAATTTGAATTTGTATCAGAGGATTTACTTAAATGGCTTAATTCCACAGTGGACATAATACTTTACTAAAGCCAAAGACGGCAGCTGTACAAAGCACATTCCCACTTGTCATAGACCTCGGATATAGTTCAATATAGTTTTCTGCAGGAAAGAGGAATACAGATCCATTTTCATTGAGAATGACATCTAAGGTCAATTTGTTAGGTTATGCTCAAATTAGTGACATGACATGAAGTATTTAAGTCTTAGTGTACTGTCTTCATGCATTCTCATTGTTCTATAATTAAAGTCAGGGGGAGTTTTTGACTTTAAAGCGGCGCAGTAAACGACATTGACACAACGCAGCCAGTCTTCCCTCTCCTCTCTGTCTGATGTGTCTTGCGGAGATGCTCCTGATTGGAGATGCTTTCTGGCACGTCACGGTGTGTGTTTGTGTGAGTGTGGGGTGGTCATCATTCAAGTCGACGATTCCACAGTGAATCATACTGAATGAATCATTCACGAGTGTGGCATGGCGACGCTCCTCCTACATGAATTCATAGTACCTATCCACGCCTCTGTCCATCAATCAGTCACAGTTTGAACTGATGGAGCAATACTGTATGTCTAATAGATGGTAAAAAAGATGTCTCTACTGAGCATGATATATCTCGTTTGTACTACACTGCTGAAGGATGCCTGCATTTGATGGACCTTAATCTTATAAAACCTACTTAAATTGAGTTGGGCATTTGAGAACAGAAATATTGAGACACCATACTGTGTCTTCTGAGCATACATGGACAGGCAAACTTAGTTTTCTTTTACATATACCTTTAAATAACATCCATACATCAAGTTCCATTCAGCCAAACTAAATAAGGCTCCTAAATAAGGTGTACAGCGCCGACCAGACCACTGACAGCTGTCTCCCACGGTAAAATGGGGATTATGCTTTCATCATCAGGACCTAAAAATAAATCTTATCAGCTTACCTATGAGTCTACTGTTATCCAGCCTAGGAACATAGAAAGGCTTTTCACGGGAGGAGAACTTCATGTCTTGGGCTGAGGTGAGGAGTCCACTGCTACAGCGCCTGGAGACGTTTTTGTCCCGTTGCTGGCTGTCTCTGATAACCTGTAAGATTAGATCCAACAGGGTTCTTCTTTCTTTCTGCTTGACATCCTTGCTGTCCATGCACTGGCCCGACGTGATGAGCAGAAAGAATATAGTCAACAGTATGTGCCATTTCCTCTCCACCTGCATGACTTCACTGTCTAAAAGCACAAGCAGATAAGTTTTGTTACACAGAGGTTACAGTTTTTATTGAGTCATTTAGCTGTTTTTGAAAGAAGATATCTGTGCTCACTCACTCATCACGCCTAATCCCAACAGGTATCAGAACTGTTTGCTATCTGAGCTCCTTCACATTCACAATACTGCACAAAACTATTCGTGTCAGAGGTAACGTGCATAGTCTCTGAAAGTGAGAGCTGTCGCCAGGAGTGGTCTGTTGCAATCCACTTTACGCGGCTGCCGCATTCCTTCTACTCTAATTCAAAGGTGAAACAGATAAATCTAACTTTAGACTTACTCGTTTGGGAGTTAAAGATGCTTATGTCCCGGAGCGTGGACACAGTTGTCTTCAGCAAATTCTTCCAGGCGTTGTCTGTGGTCCCGACAGGAGAGAGAGAGAGAGTGAGAGAGAACAGCCAGCAGATTGTGCTCACCACCGTCTTTCTTGAAATAATGCGTCCCTATTTATACGAGGAGCCACCTTCTTGAAGGTAATACAATCGATTTCGAGTGGGTGGTAAAGCAATGTTGACATCTTTGGTGCAATTTCTTCCAGTGGCACTCGCTCACTTCTCGGTGCGCCCCTCCTTTACGCACCAAAACATCTCTGGTTGTAGTTTTACAGGACTAATCAACTCCAATAAAAACGACCCTTTACAGACGAAGTGAGGGCTCAGCATCTAAAAAGGAGCCCTACTGAAATTTCCTTTGAAAAAATAAACGAGAAAGTCTGTGGCGCGGCGGCGCGCAAGTAAGCAGTTTCCCAAATGGACCAACTTGTTGGATGTTGGATACAGACAAGAGAAGAATCTGTGGGCCTGTAAGCTTCTAGCTGACCCGTCAGCGTGTCGATGTTTTTGTTCACCGATGTCCAAGTCTTGTGACCGCCTAAGCGCTGCAGAGAATGCGCCTTCACAAGCAGCCATCCGGCTCCTTTCCACCCTTAATGAATGGAAATATGTCATTGTCATAAGGCTCTCAAGAAATATGAAATTGGAGTTTATATATATATAAAAAAAAATTAACGCAGTTAAAAAACATAGACTGTAGTCTGCTGGCTCAGATGTCTGAATTATAATCCCCCATTTAAAGACTATGGAACTGTACTGCCATGTAAATAAATATAATAATTAATTAAAGCACGAAGTTTGCTATTGGAGTATAATTTTCTGTCGCGTATGACTGGCTGTATTAGTTTACAGCCTACTTTATATGTACTCTGCCGCCGCTGTCATCTATACACTTCGCATGCCTCCCATCATATCAGTATATTTCAGAAAAAAAACCGCATCTTTACAGTTTTAAGTGTGTGAATCCAAGGGAAAGACTTCACCTGGTGGTGTGCTACTTGTTCATGTGTTTCACAGAAGCTGCAGGCCTGTTTTCACCAAAAGTGACAAGGCGACAAAGTCAAAGGTTAAATAATTATTATAACGATTATTAAAGCTGTCACGTGCTCAATCTCCACAGGCAGTTCACTTCCGGAATGACTGTTACCATGGAGACATGTCAACTCTGGGAGGCTGACTTTACGCGTGATGCTCTTTAGCGGATGCTAGTTAAGTTTAAACCTCTGTAACGTGTTAGGTTATTTAATAAAACATTGAAGACATTTTCTTGTCCCTCCGGAGGCAGAGACATGTCGCAAAGGTAAAAGTCACCGAAGTTCAGTGTTTGCTCGTGTTTGCTTGCGAAGTGAAAGTGAAGTGTAACTGTCATATTGTGCATAAAAGTGTAATGTCATCATTGGTCATCATACTTAGTTCTGTAAGTAAATATACACGTGAAAGGATTACTTGCAGTGATGGTACTTGACTGTATTCTTAGGAAATTTGTTAAATTTGGGATGTGATCCGAACACACAGCAATTCAAGTTGACAATAAAATAAATGTTTGTTTAGACCTCATCCATGGCAGCAGGTTGGCAGCAGGACTACATTAATATACCTGTAAGGACAGGTGTGATAGTGCTGGCTGAATTACTAGTTTTGTTAGCCTTTCCATCTCCAGCTTATGGCCTTTTATTAAACAAATGTATTATCACCACAAATTTAAAGTCACAGCCCCCCTCTTATCTTCTGTTTCAGGACATACAACGAGATGTGGGCAGAAACCCACTTAGAGCTGAGCCGTCTGCTGGCTGAGGAGCTGCCCGCCGAGCCACCTCGCCCAGAAAAGGACAGAGTAGTGTTTTTCCAGCGTGTGGCCATGCTTTACGTGCGCTACATCCAGATCTTCAGGCAGCTGGAGGAGGTGTATGACCAGGTGGTCCACCCGCAGAAGAGACGGGTCATCAGGGCGACTCTTGAAGGTGTGATAGGGAGGGTGTTGGAGCTGAAGAATGAAATGGTGGAAAAGGAGTTTTCAGAGTACCACTACATGGATGACGTTGTCCACGATTTGAAGCTTACCCCTGTGAGTCTAATTTCTCTGATGAAAACGGCCCAGAAAAAATGATCAGCACCAGCAGACTCGTCATCCGGGATGCCTCATGAATAATCACTAAACTTCTCACTTTTTTTTTGTTGTTGTGTTCCTAGGCAGACCTTGAGATCCCTATCCCTCGTTACTTCATCAGTGAGCGGAGCAAAGAACTCCAACAGCGAAAGACAATGCTGACAGATATCTTGAAAATGGTGGACGTTACCGAAAGCCCAGAAGTGAGTTGAAAAGCGATACACCTTAGTTAAAGCCTGTATTTATAAGAGATTTTCAGATTTTCATTTGTTCATTTCATTTTTGAATTTTTTTTACATCCAAGAACTTATCAGGAACAAAGCTGAACACTTTTGGGCATTAACTTGGAACCACAAATGAAAGTTTTGAGAAATGCCTTGTAATATTATTGAAACGTCAGTGACAGGCAGAAAAATGTTTAAACTCTTTTGTCTTCTCCTTTTTTATGGAAAGCCTCTGCTGGCCAAGGAAATGAGTCAAGAGGAGGCCATTAAAATCATTCAGCAGGTAGAGAGGGCCCGCCAAAGACGTCTGAGGGCAAAGTTGAATGAAGAGAGCAGAAAGTTGAGCAGAATGTACAAGACCAAAGAACCTGGAGCAGCTGACATCGAGTCGGCTGCAGTCTGCATTCAGAAGGTCCTTGTTATCACCATACTCCTACATGCCTCTTTCTTTGGCTTATGTCATCTCTCATGCTCAAAGATGTGGTGGGATGTGATTTGCAGGTGTGGAGGGGATACATACAGAGGAAGAGGACAAAGATTGCTCGAGATGAAGAAATGATTTATCTGGGAATGGTGAGTAACTTGGGCAGGACCTTTTTTTTAAACTGCCATGAATACTAATGCAACCAATATAAAAAGCTGTATGATTTATACTTAAAACATCATGTTTCTTTATGTTGACTCAAAAGTCCCAAATCGTGATTCTATATAAACTTTATTCATGTGATTTTTCCAATCTGTGACTGTAATTTCGTTGTGAGAGCCACAAACAAAGGAGTGCAGGGTTATAACATATAAAGTGCGTCTGATCTCTCCCGTGTTAGGTAATGGATCCAAAATACCAGGTGCCATGCTCGGCAGAAATCACTGCCTGGGCCAATGAAGCTTGCACGCGGATTAAACAGGAGGAGCACGAAGAAGACTTTCAGAAATCTGTTGTTGCTATTACGAACCAACTACGAGATGTGGAGTGTCACGACATGAGCAAGACCATGAAAGACCAAATCCGACAGTGGTTCATTGAATGCCGGTAAGTTGAGGCAGAGGAACACATTATGATTTTCGCTATTTCGGTGGAGAATTTCCACATTCGCTCAAATGAATCCATGTTATTTTTCTCTTCTGTGTGTTTATTTTTTAACAGCGATGCTACAGGAACATTTCCAGATTACCCAGATGAAGAGGATGGAGGCTCAGCCCTCATTTTTGCTGAAAAGGACCCTCAACAGGTAAAACACACCCTGACTCAAGACTATAATTTATTGCATTTTTACAGTAGTTCTATAAAGGAGAATGATGTTTGGTGTGAACACATTTATTCAGTTGATGGAAGAAATCGCTGCAAAGGAAGAGGAGGATTCCAACAACAAACCAAAGGGGAAAGAGGAGAAGAAGGAAAAGGGGAAAAAGGACAAAGGGAAGGAAGATGAGGAAGTAAGTAAATGTTATTGATCTGATATAGCATTCAGTCAGTGCTGGTGATATCCGGTTGTATAAATGGATAAAGATTTGGGAATGAGTGGGATTTCACTTATTCACACTGATCCGGTCAGATTGATCGCAGACTGCAGTGATCCAGTGCAGCTTTTTTCTGAACCACAGGAAGAGGAGGCAGGGCTGAAGATGCTACCCTCTGCTTTTCTGCCAGACTTGGAATTGGGAAACAAAATCTTTAAAGGTATGTTTGGATTGAAAGAAGGTACATTCATATAGCTATCCTGTGGTTTTCATTTTGTTTGAAGTTTAGCGCCTCTAATGAACAAAAGCCAACTAATGTGGCATCTCGGCATGCTTAGAAATGAGGTTCCCAATCGGCTCTGAATCAGTTGAGATCATGTTGTTAAGATGGGAACCCACAATACAGTCATAGTTACACATTCACATAAATAAAAGTTGAACTGCATTTTTGTCATCCACAGATTTTTGGCAAAACCGCAGTGAGTCTAGAAATTTCAGCCAGAGGCACGAGGTGGAGCTGATCAAAGAAGAAAAGAGGAAAGTGATTGAGGCAGAGATTCGAGTACAGGTGACTACAAAGCATTTTAAGGCATAACATATTCTAATAAACACATTAGAATTTTAACAACCAAACTATTAGGATATAGGGCAAGAGCATTATTATATTAACAGTTCAATGTCTCAACCACTGGTGTTTTAAACTGATACCAGCAACACGTGTAGTTACATCCATTCATCTATTCTGCTTGTATCAGGTGGATGAGCAGATGAGACAAGAGTTGGCTGAATGGAAACTTGTCGTGGATAAAGACAAAGGCGGAAAAGCCAAAGGAAATGCGAAGGTATGATACATGAAAGACAAAGAACGCTCCACACATTGTATTTGATTAGGAGCTTTAACCACACCTCACCTGCAGAAAAAGAAAGGGTCGAAGAGTGGTAAGAAGAAAAAAAAGGAGAAAGATCTGACATCCGATAGGTGAGTTCACACAGACACACACCGCTGAAATATGTGACTTTCTGTACAGATTTGAGTTGTGTGCAGCCAATAAATTAGTCAGATGCTGGAAAAAACAACTACATCATTTATTCTACAAGGACTCTTGAGTCTCTGTGTCAGGAGCTGGTGGAGCAGGGACTGTTGAGACAGGCAAATAATGTTAGGCTGCAGGATTACTTGGGTAAGTCCTTGTATATTGTTTGTGTAAATTGATGTGTCATCTTTCATTTTTTTTGTTTACAACAGTTTTTG
This sequence comes from Terapon puta, assembly GCA_028564955.1. Taxonomy (NCBI): domain Eukaryota; kingdom Metazoa; phylum Chordata; class Actinopteri; order Centrarchiformes; family Terapontidae; genus Terapon; species Terapon puta. The sequence continues at coordinate 13,956,868 of JAOXYL010000105.1, forward strand.
ATCTTTTAATCTGATTATAATGTCGACACAGAACAAAAAAGCATTTGGTAGCGTTCCAGGAAACAGAATGGTATTTAGCTGTGATGTGCTGCCCTCTACTGGTGTATGATTACCAAAGCAATTTCTTACCAGCACATTAATCAAAACCCTTTCTGACAGTTTTCCAAGTGATTCACTTTGCAGACTGTAACCAATTGATCCAATAATTGTTCCCTGCAAGGTGACTATAACTACCTTGGGACCACACTCAGGCAAAATGACATTGAGCCCATGCCATCAATGGCGGATGTGCGACAGGTCCTATCTCTCTATTCAGTTTTACCATTGGGTAAGATGGGAGTTATTCAGTTCATATTTAAAATAGATAGAACTGAAAGTACTGTGGTTTGAATGTAAGACCTCTGTCATCTGCAGGCTCTCAGGTGGTACATGAGAAGGCACCTCTGATAAAGGCCATCCTACTGGTGGGGCCGGCAGGTGTAGGTAAAAAGATGTTGGTCCACGCAATCTGCAGCGAGATAGGTGCCAACCTGTTTGATCTGTCGCCTCTGAACACAGCAGGAAAGTACCCAGGCAAGAGTGGCCTGGCCATGATGCTTCACATGGTGTTTAAGGTAACAACATGGTATAATCCAGTGAGATTGTTATTTAAGTACTTTATAGTGTCAAACCAAATGAGAAGAGTATTTCTTTGAAATCATAACCTTAAAGCAGCTCTATAGAACTCATTTGTGTTGATATTACCGGCCCTTGTGGACAAAGGTGTTACTCTTTCACCTGACATTAAGTTACGTGTTCTGTCTGCTTCATTCTCGGCTGAAATGAGATTCAGATTGGTAAGAGTGTTGGTGAAAGCTTTGGAGACAGACCGTCAGTTGGCAGCTGAAGCAACTTTTTCATCTTTCATCTGTTTCTGAAAATAGCTTTTAGATACTAATAGAAATAGTCTTGTCGTTTGCTCATATTGGAAATATAGAGGAAAATTGAGACGGTTTCATAAGCAGTTAACTTTAAACATAAAACTCATTTAGAAAACACTTTACCTAATTAGAGATCTTCCAGTTAAGTACTGTCAGTCAGAGACCCCCAAAAGTCCAAACAGTGAATATTCTCACACCTTGGTTTGTAGTATGCAGGGCAGTATGTTATCATGTCATACTTAGCACTGTTGGTTATGTTTGATTTATGTCTGTGCCTGCTGCAGGTATATAAATGTTTGTCTTAGAAAGTTGAAATTGAAAATGAAGAGCATCATAATTGTGTTCACGCAGGTTGCAAGATTGCTGCAACCTTCGGTAATATGGATTGGAGACGCAGAAAAGATGTTCTACAAGAAAGTGCCAAAGGAAGAAAAAGAGGTATTTCTGAGCAGGATAAAATCTTAACAGCATTGCTATGTTCTTTAAATGAGTTATCGACTTGCATGGTAACTGAAACTATTTTGTATGTGTGCACAGTTAGACCCAAAACGCCTGAAGAAAGACTTGCCAAAGTCTCTGAAGCTGATCAAAGGGGAGGATCGCGTTCTGATAGTGGGAACAACTAAAGATCCACTAAGTGCTGATATCAAGTCACTGTGTAAAATGTACAGCAAAATCATTCTCATCCCAAGACCTGACTACGGCTCAAGATACAGTAAGAGTAGACACAGAGAAAGTATTTTAGTTTTTAATCTAATATTAATAATGTGTTTGTTTATTGGTAGGAAAATAACTTTTGACTTTGCCATCAGTCTTGTGGAAACAGTTGATCAAAAAGCAGGGAGGTGAGGTCACCAGGACGCTCGACCTCAGCTCTCTTGCGAAGATTTCTGATGGTTACACGCCAGGCCACATGGTCCAGGTGATCCAGAGTGTTGTCACCAAGCGCCGCATCCTACAGCAGGCAAACAGGCCGCTGACTGCTGCTGAGTTTGTCGCTCCATTAGCCAAGATTGACCCCGTGTTTCAGGAAGAAGAAGAGGCCCTTAAAGTACAGTGGTCATGTTTTGTTTTCATTGCACTGTCACAATTGCAACAACTTCCTTTATACTTTTGTTGCTGATGTTGTGTTTTCTCTTCTTGTGTGTTACCAGAATTGGTATGCAAAGACGCCCCTGGGGAAGAAGAGGATTAAAGCTGCCACAGGAAAGGAAGAAGAAGAGGCGCCAGTTGAAGGAAAAAACGCAAAGAAGAAAGGGAAAAAATAAGTTCACCATCACGTTTTTATCACAACTGAATGTAGTTGAAAGTTTATTGAAGCTTGTTTGAGAATTTTAATTTACTGCAGAATAAATGAATATGATTAAAAACTGTTTTTGTTTTGTGCCTTGCTGTTGGTTAACTGCAAATAGTAAGAAGTGAACACTTACACTGGTGTCTGATGATGTTATGAAAATATGATTCAGTGTCACGATGAAGGTGTGTTGGACCTGTTGCGAAAACTAAAGGAGACAGAGTGCAACAGCTTCCTCGTGTCAGTTCTTCATCATATTAGTTCTTCTAAGCCGGACACAACAATCATTTTCCCTGATAGTGAGAACATAAATTGAATTTCTGCTAATCAAATCTCAGCTTGATTTTCATTTAAATTTGTGTTATGTTTACTTCAAGACTTTACACCCATTACTGAAGGTGATCATGTTTGGAGTTGATCCACTGGACGATTGTTGAAATGTTTACTGCAGTATGCAGCCAACCAACCTACGAACACTATATGATGGTCTGAAATACATTCAATGACCCGGCACTCTCCCGGGCTATAGTTATCAAACCCGAGGCCATGCTGTAATTAGACATACTAAGACTGTGTCATTTTTTTTTCTTTTTTTGCTCCAGCCAAGGGCACCCAAGGTTGTTGTACTGCCTGGCCATGTACTTCATTATTGGGATGTTGCTTACTGAAATGACGCACTAACAATATGGCTTTAAACACCTGGGAGAAAGGGCTGGTTAGGTCACCTGGTCTGTCTTGATGATCAGGTGACTACCGTAGAAACATTATTGATCGAGTTCATGTGTTGGATATTTCTCTGCTCCTTTATTATAACCGCCGTCAGGTGTGCAGAATCTGAACCAGAGGAAATGTGACACAGGGGAGGAGGGGGGAAGTGTTTCCAAACAAGGATCCAGAGGCTTAGGTGGAGTGTTCAGCTGTTTTGTCGAGTTCTAAATTCACTCAACACATCCTCACATTGCCTTGGTTCCTTTAACATTATCTATTTTTAGCCAATAGGCGCCACTGATAGGATGCTACACATGTGGCCCACATTTTAAGATTGTTCGCCATCTTAAAGTAGTAATGGCATCTTTCAGTCATGATTTCGAGACCTTTCATACTTCAGTCTTCAAGGGATGCGACATCCTGTTTAGAAATGACATACCAGTGTTAATCCAGTAAAATACACACTCTAAAAGTCTTCAGTTGTACATAAAGTTACTCTCTATCCCATTGAGAACTGTTATAAGCTTTGTTATGAACAGGCTGCTGGAGAGCTGTAAAATGAGACTTGTTTGCTTCTGTAGACCATCATTCCCCACTCAGTGACGACAAGCTGTTTTTTGTGCCCCACAGAGATTATCCTGTCGAGTGTCACCGGACTTAAGAGGCACATGGAGCTGTCTATCAAACAGAGGCAAGCACAATGTTGGGCAGTACTGGCTTTGTTCTGCTTTGCTGTCTAGAGGAGGGGACCCCACAAATTTTTACCCTGTTGCGTAGGAGGAGCCTCGGTGGGTGTGTTGGCATTTCACAAATATGCAGAATTAATGTATGAATTGCTATGCCACTGTCTTACTTTTGATGTTTTCTGCGTTTTTTAGTCTCATGTCATTTGAGCCCCTTTGTGCTCAGCCATCGTCAGTAGCAAACCACCTGATCACTCACTCTGATGTCAGTAAATGACCTCACAAGGGAATGCTGATCGGATGCTATTTAAGAGAGGATATGTGTGTCTTAATATCGCTTAATCTTTTGCGACCTTTCAACTGCTGCAGGGGTGGAAAGTCCCCTGTGGAGATTCAGGGATTCTGATCTCTCTAACCAGAGCTTTAGCGCACGGGCAGATATGGGTCAGTGTTTTTAAGAGCACGTGACTAAACCACACTGGCCTTGTAGAGCACAGGATGCTCTCCTACTATCATTTTGGTGCAAGGGATATTAGATCACAACCTGGGAGTGAATTTCATTCCATGTAAAACAGCATCCTCACAGAAAGTCAAATTATGGAATAATACACCTCTCACCTTTTTAACCTTCTCCCTCTCAGATGCTTTGAGGTCATTTGCACCAAGCTGACTCATTCATGCACACTGGAAAACCATCAAACACACTAAGCCTGTTGTATACATTTGGATTGTTTTTGAGAGTTCCAGTGATGCTGGACATGAGTCGCTTCACACTAATGCCAAAACTATCTTTGCCCTCGTACTGACAGAAGGCTATTTTGGAAGTTAGTATGTGGGGAGAGATATGTCAGCTGTTCAGCACTATGCTCCATCAAGGCAAGAAAAAAAGAGAAAGTGCTATAGGCTGTCTGCTTTGGAGACTGGGACGCAGCTTGCAAACCTGGGCATGCTCTCCTTTGGCTAAACGTTTGTTGTTAATCTTAAAGGCTTTGTGAGGAACAAGACAAGATTGTTGCCATGGTGGATGTTTTTTTGTCCAGCTCCTTTTTTAGGTGAAAGTTGTTTTGGTTTTTTTCCATCATTGTAAGAAGAAGCCGTGCAAGGATCTATTCTTTCTGGAGAACACCTGTCTGAGTTGAAGGTGGGTGCATCACTGCATGTGATCTGATGGGTTCTTCTGGTCGTTATTTGTTTGCATACTTTGGTAGGAGGAAAATCGCTATTGAATGTGGTGTTAATGAAAAAGTAGTTAAGATGTAGTTAAGATGCAGAGGTTTCATGAAAGCTCTTAGTAAATGTGTACTTACTAAGTATCCAGTTAGTTTGCTCAACTCATTTCTATGGTGTTCATGCAATTTAACCATTAAATTCATTGCAAGAACTGTAGAGGTGGTTGGCAAATTCATTGTGGTTGTGTGACGCATTATGAAATGTAATTTTTAGCTGGTAGGTAATGAGATAGAACAGCACTCCTCTTGCCTCCTCCCATGCCCCCATTTATGGTGGGATGGCCCAGCCTCTGAGAAGTGTTTCATGATCTCAAATATCATATCAATCAGGTTGATGGTTATAATTTGGCCTCTCGTTTTGTTTTTTCAAGCTTCTCCGTCTTCTCCGTTCAGTGCGTGCAGCCTGATGGAGGTGGCGTCACATCTGAGTCTATATTGGTGGTGCTGAGCTCAGCCGAGTGAGGTGACAGAGATTACTGTGCTCTTCATTACTGTGGAAGACTGGCATGCTATCTCAGGAATCACTGTGTGAGGGTGATGCCATGTGTGTCCATTTTGACAATGGTGCCATTTTGGAAGGGATAGTTTATATCATGATTAACCTGAGGTGAATTTGTTGAACATGGGACATGTAGTTTTGTCCAGACAAATGGGCATGCAACAGGTCATTTACAAAACAACATCTACACAGTGTGCTTGAAAGCAGCTGAACAGCAATAAGTGTGAATCAGATGTGAATGAGCTGATGGAAGCTGGTGGTTTTAGGGCAGGATAACAGTGGGAAAAATTATAAAAGACTGAGCCAGATCATTACCTGAGATACATATATATGTATAATTTTTTTATCATGTTATAGTTGTAGCCCTTCTGTGATAACTGTGGTAAAAACAAACAAACAAACAAGTTCCCCAATCAGACTGCAAGAAGAACAGGAGGCATGGGAGACAATATACCTGGAGGAATAGTTGCTGCTGCAAGTAAGTTCCCTTCTCACAGTTGAAGTCGGGTTAATGCAAAGTGAATGAGCTTTTGAGTTTGTGCTGCTATCTGTGCATGTTTGTGTGCCAGAGAACCGTCTGCAGGTGGTGAAGGGCTTGGAGGATGTGGAGGTGTCTGAGTGTGAAAGCCTCTCCTTTGAGGTGACCCTCAATCTGGCCTATATTGAGGGTGTGTGGACCAGAGATGGCATGCGGCTAAAGTCCAAGCCCAACTGCCGCATCAGCACGCATGGGAAGAAACACAACCTCATACTGAACAGGGTGGCTTTGGGAGACGCAGGCCTGTTCTCTTTTCAGGCTAACGGCATTCAGACCTCATGCACACTTACTATCAGAGGTAAGGTAGACCAACAGACTCTGCAACATCCATGGCTACAGTATTTTATTCTGCGTCCATGTGAAAAAGACATTATATTGGTGTGTGAGCCTGCAAAACTAACAATATTGCCAGCAGCCTCAGTTGTACTTTGCATGAGTTTAAGTACAGTACTGAGCTGCTAGCATTACTGTAGACAATAGGTTTTGGACAGCTACAGATCCTCAAATCCACATTCTGGCATTTATAGGGCTATCAAGAAGCAGATTTATAAAGTTCTGTTTGGTTGCTTTAACTGTGTTTTAAGTCACAGTTTGGCTTGTCTTTTGCCAGCGAGAGATATTGACATAATGAAAGAGCTGGAGGATGTTGACACAATGGAGCGTCAACCTGTGAACTTCATGTGTGAGGTCAACCAGGTGGATGTAGATGGCCGGTGGTACAGAAATGACTGCCGAATTCGACCTGGAGACAACATTAAGATCAGACACCAGGGTAAGAGACTGAGCAACATGGAGTATATACACTCAGTTTTGCCTTGTGAAATACATACATGGTACATTTAGCCTTGATCTGATTGCAGGTAAAACTCACACCCTCTTCTTCAAGTCGGTCAGGCCAGAGCACGCTGGAGAGATCAGATTCACAGCAGAGCGTGTCTCATCCTATGCGACTCTCACAGTAACAGGTGAGCTGCCAGACCTTTTACCTTACAATTTAGCCACATCTGTGGAGGAAATCAAAGGTTTACAGCCTGTTTTCTCCATCCTTCAGAGCTCCCGGTCCAAATAGTGCGTCCTCTGAGGGTCAAGATAGCCATGTATCACCACCGGGGTCTGCTGGAGTGCCAGGTGTCGCGTCCTAATGCTCAGGTCAGGTGGTATAAGAACAGGAAGGAGCTCCTCCCCAGCAAAAAGTACCAACTTATCAGCCAAGATATCTATAGGCAACTGACCATTGATGATGTCTGCTCTTCGGATGAGGACACGTACACATGTGATGCAGGAGATGATAAAACCTCCTGTCAGCTGTTGGTGGAGGGTGAGATACCTGCTGTAACAGTAATCATATCAGTCATAATGTTAAGCTCAGTATGCTTCACATTCATATACCCCTTGAAGAGTGTTTTTTCTGATGGTGTAAGTCAAAAGCTGTGTCAGTGGTGGTAATGTGTGTTATGACTGTACATGCAGAGCAGGCTATCAGCATAGTGCGGGGGATGAAGTCACTGGAGGTGATGGAGCCAGAGCCAGCACTGTTCCAAGTGGAGACCAGCTTGAAATCTGGGAGGCCCCCCCGCTGGACCCTGAACAATGAGGTGCTGGAGCCCAGCGCAGCAGTGAACATCGACAGGGAGGGCACAGTCCACAGCCTCTGTCTCACCTCCACGGACAGCTCCATGTCTGGCCCTGTGGTCTTTGTAGCTGGCAAGAGCCGTTCCACTGCTGAGCTCAGTGTCAAGGGTCAGTTTCTTAAACCTCACCGGAGAGGAAGAGAACAATTGTGGATAAAGCAAGCTGAAACAATCATGGAATTGGATTTTTTAATTCTAATCTAAAAACAAAGATAAAACGGTGATCTGCAATGAAATATCAGTCTATAATGTAGCATTATTGCTTTAATGTGGTTATTATTGTACAAACAGGAGAAACACTACAGGTCCTATATTGCTAAGATTTATAGGCACATTTTTGTAGATACATACATTAATACACTCTTTTATATGCGTATAGCACATCATAGTGTGTTATAAACCATTTACTTGATGCTAATATACTGCTTACAATGCTGAAAGTGATGCCATATTGTAATGTTACACACTGTGTTGTTTCTCCTGACAACACTAACATATCCGACATATGGGAATTATTTAAAAATGTGTACATGTGTATGCATGCTTTTAATTATTCCTATTTCTATGAATTATATGTTTCTGTTCACTGCCACAGTAAGGACCATCCTCAAGCATGGAGACTAGAAACTGCTTAACATTAGTAGTCTGGGCAGACCTGAAAAATGGCTCTCAATTGTAATAATGCTAAGTAATTTTGTTGTCAGCTTTTTCATCTCAAGAGATTATTTCTCAAAGCTGGCACTGAACTGTAAGTGCCTTCTCTCCGTGTTAACCCTGCAATGGACTGGCGACCTCTCTGGACTTTTATATTTTATGCATGCATTTATGCATACATGCTTTATCCCTCATACCTCTTATACTTATTAAAATGATAAAATGGTTTAAGTGAATGCATTTTAGAGGCATCTAAAATCATTAACGATCTTAACATGTCACCTCTTTAGAACGACCTCTTCAGGTTGTCCACCACTTGGATGATGTAGAGATGAAGGAGAACAGCTCTGCGACTCTGAGTTGTGAGTTTCACCCGTCTCCCAGGGTGGTTCGGTGGTTTAAAGGTCGTACGGCCCTGAAGACCTCAAACAAGTACAGCATGAGGAGAGAGGGGAAACGGGCAGAGATAACCATTCATGGCTTGGTAGGGATGGATGCGGGACAGTACCGTTGCATGGCTGGTGGAGCACAGAGCACAGCACAAGTTAATGTTGAAGGTAGGTTGGACATTGTGTGTGGAGAATTGAAGTGTGAGGTAAAGTAACGACACTTTATTTTAGCTCAGTCGATGATTTCTCATGATTTATTTCTCCCTCTTATTGCAGTGCGAACACTGAAGTTGGTGAAACACCTTGAGCCAGTGGAAATTGAAGAGGATGGCCTTGCCACATTCTCATGTGAGCTCAACTATGTGGTTGCCAATGTGGAATGGCTCCTCAACAATGTTCGCCTCTATTCCAATGCCATCACCAGGATCCAGCACATGGGCACTATGCACAGCCTCACAATCAAGAAGCTCCGGCCACAGGGGAGCAGGGTCACCTTCAAAGCAGGTCTTCTCTCTGAGACCACTACCTTAAAGGTCAAAGGTCAGTTAAGGGAATAACTGAAATACATGATTAGGGGTTGTTGTGATACTTTCGTTTTGTTCCTTTCTGAGAAACATGCTATGAATGATGGTCTTGGTTCCAGAGCGCCCAGCAGTGTTCCTGAGGTCTTTGGAGGATGCAGTCGGGGAAGAGCAAGGGGAAGTCTGTCTGCAGTGCGAAATTTCCAAAGAGACAGTGACCCCTGTTTGGAGTAAGGATGGTATGGTCCTGACAACTGATGAAAAATATGAGTTACTCCAGTTTGGGAAGTCCATGGCTCTGATCATCCATTCCCTGAGCAAAGACGATGGTGGACAGTACACTTGTGACCTGGGCACCAGCCAGACCAAGGCTAAACTTATTGTTCATGGTGAGCAGAAAAAAAGATTGTTTCTCTCTGTGTACTTTAGCTTTGAGATCTGGTATGGTGGTCTAGTACAGTGTAAAATGTATAAAGCACAGATTAGATATATGTAGTGTAATAAAGCTGCTTTGTTATTATGTTTATTTGCAGACCTACACATCACTATTGTTCAGCGCATGAAGACAACATCAGTCCTAGAAGGCGAATGCTGCACTTTTGATTGTCACCTCTCTCATGATGTTGACGATACGCCCTCCTGGACCATCAATGGCCAGGCAGTCGTTACTAACAGCCGTATCCAGGTTATCAACAATGGCCGCAAGTATAAGATGACAATTCAAGATGCAATGCTGACTGATGCTGGAGACGTGGTCTTCACAATTAAAGACCTAAGCTGTAGGACCATGCTCTTTGTTAAAGGTGAATGATCAGCATAGTTTTATTTGTGTTTGTACGCCTGTTCCTGCATTTTATCAATACATTTTCCATTTGGTACATGAATTAATCCAGAAAAAGCCTAATTATGATTTAATGCATTTCTCCTCCTCCAGAGAAGCCAGTGCACATCTACAGGGATCTGTTAAGTGTCAAGGCAGTGCCAGGCGAGGATGCAGAGCTGAGCTGTGAGATCACAAAACCAGAAGCCACCATCCGCTGGTTGAAAAATGGCCACTTGATCAGACAGAACCCCAAGTATGAAATGAGTGTGGAGAAGAACCTGGCGAAATTAGTGATCAAGAATTGCACCATCCGAGACTCTGGAGAGTACTGCTGTGAGGCTGAAGGTGTTGCCTCTCGTGCAAAACTGGAAGTCAGAGGTAAGTGAGGGCTTTCAAAGTAAGCATTCGATGAGGACTGTTTACAATACAATGCAGTGTTCTTTACTGTGAAGCTCAACTCAGTTTTCTTGTTACCTTCAGAACTCCAGCACACATTTGCAAGGGAGTTGAGGGACACGCGGGCAGACGAGAAGGGTAAAGTGACCCTGGAGTGTGAGACCAGGCGGCCAGCCAAGCGGGTGACCTGGCTGAAGGGCATGGTCGAGCTGAAGTCTGGTAGGAAGTATTTGATCAGGCAGAAAGGTGTGGTGCTGTCCCTGACCATCACCTGTCTGGAGAAATCGGACACAGACATTTACATTTGTGATGTCGGTACCATGCAGAGCCGCGCACAACTGACTGTGCAGGGTGAGACCATAGTGCATCACTGTACATTATTTAAGGATTGTTCGTTCAATTAAGCTGAGAGTTGGTGCCATATGTGGGCCACCTTCGGACAGATCATTATATTGAGTGATTAATTAATGATGTGGCCTTTATGGTTTACTTTCCCATCCTCTCTGTGTGGTTCTCAGGTCAGAAGGTGTTGATCCTGGATGAACTAGAGGATATTGAGTGTCTAGAGGGCGAAACGGTCACGTTCAGGTGTCGAATTTGTCCCAGTGACTACATTGGGGTGAAGTGGTATTTGGATGAGACTCTGCTGTACACCAATGAGCTCAATGAGATCCAGGTGTTGCCAGGAGGTTACCACACGCTCACATTTAGACAGCTCGCCCGCAAAGACACTGGCACCATCTCATTTGCAGCGGGGGACAAGAGATCGTACGCCTCGCTGCTGGTTAGAGGTGAGAGGCTTTCATCAGCCAAATGGTATCATTGTGTGTCTTTATGTCTTCTTTCATTCAGTCTTGATTTGACTTTATCTCTTTGTGTGTCCAGAGAGACGTCCCACCATTGTAAAGGCACTGGAGGACTGTGAAGCTATTGAAGGAGGTGGTTTGGTTTTGTCTTGCGTGACTTCCAAGCCATGTCACATCCTGTGGTATAAAGATAGCTGCCTGATGTGGCACTCCTCAAAATATTTTACCAGTCGTTCTGGCTGTGAGGCCCGACTGACGATCCGGGAGGTCTGCAGCAGTGATGCCGGAGTGTATGAGTGCAGTGCTGGATCTGTTACGACTAGAGCCATCGTAACTGTCAAAGGTATGAATTAAACAGTCTATTTCCCACCATTAAATGCCAGAAGGATGTGATTATATAGCATTATACAGGCTAAATTTAAGTAAAATGAGCTTTTCTGATTATTATTGATGTATCCATCTGTATTTCCTCCTTGTTGTCTTTTTTTAGCCATCCCAGCGGAGTTCACCCAGCATTTAAAATCTGTGGAGGCCAAAGAGGGGGAGACCGTGACCCTGACCTGTGAATACTCACTGCCTGGGGTCCAGTGTCACTGGAAGAAAGATGTTGAGAGTATCAGGCCTGGAGAAAAGTATGTGATGAAACAGAGAAAGACAATCAATTCCCTAACCATCAAAGCCCTTAAGCCTGAGGATGAGGGAGAATATACCTGTCAATGCAGAGATCACCGCACTACAGCAAGCCTGAAAGTACACAGTATGTCATTAACTTTTCTTTACCTTCACCTTCTGTTCTGCCAATAATGTACTATGAGCAAGTAATCATTCTCTTTTATAATGTTTGTGGTTCACACTTTCAACAAACTACACTTTCAGGAGAGTGTATTTCAAAGTCAATTTTCCTGGGACAGATTTAACTACAAGTCTATGGTATATATTGTTGTCTGTTCTGTACTTAAAAGCAGCAATTGACTCAGTTCACAAAACATTTGAACTTCAGTCAAGTTTTAATCTTCTGTAATGAAATATACCTCTGTCAGTATATTGTGGTGCTGGATTCTCCTCTTATAAATGTTTTTATAATGAAGCTTATGTTTTATTGAGGACTGTGTTCTGGTTTAAAATGTTTTGGGTTCATATCACTATGATACGTTGCTGGTAAATTATTTATGTAATGCATGCCCATGCATAAAATCGTTTCACTTTATTAAAAAATGTCCCCTCTTGATTTCCAGCTGTTCCCATTACGTTCGTTCATCAGTTAAAGAACATGCAAGCAGAGGAGGGAAGCAACGTTGTGCTGCGCTGTGAGCTGTCTAAACCTGGAATTCCAGTCGAATGGAGGAAGGGATTTGAGCTGTTGAGGAATGGGGTGAAGTACCAAATACGGAAGAGGGAGACCACCCTGGAGCTTCTGATTTGGAAGACTGTGGCTGAGGACAGCGGGGTCTACAGCTGTGTGTGTGCTGATCAGACAACATCTGCCACTGTCAAAATCACTGGTAGGACATGGGTGTTAGTGAATCAAATTTGACAAATAGAGTATTTCATTTTCAGTAATTCATCATAAATAATTATTTACCTCATCCACGACTCCTCAGTTCTTCCAGTCACCTTCAAGCAGAAGCTGAGGAATGTGGTTATCGAGGAGGGAAACACTGCAAATTTACGATGTGAGCTGTCGAAACCTGGCCACAGTGTGGAGTGGAGGAAGAGGGGTAGTGAACTCATCAGGAATGGAGATAAATATCACATGCGGCAGAGAGACACACTGATTGAACTGAGGGTCTTTGATGCGACACCTGAAGACAGCGACATTTACACATGCATCTGTGGAAACATAGAGACCACTGCTACTTTGACTGTTAATGGTGGGTGTTTGGTATTGATTCATCATGTTCTACTGTTTCTTAAGGTTGATTTTGTCAGGGCAGGAAGTAACAGAATAAGTTGATGTTCCTTGTACAGGGACAAGTAGATTACTTGCAAAAAGTATTAAACATTACAAAATGAATTAGGTTTCTATATAATCTGCACATGAACTGCACAATAAATTAATTGTGCCTCATTAAATTCTTCTTTTCATGGGTTGTGATTGTTCTTTTCTTTCCCATGTTATAACTTTATATTTGCCTCTTAGCTCTTCCAATCACCTTCAAGCAAAAGCTGAGAAACCTTCAAGTTGCAGAAGGAAACAACATCACGCTGTATTGTGAGATCTCTAAACCTGGTGTCCCAGTTGAGTGGAGGCTTGGAGGAGAGCTGCTGGAGAATGGAGAGAAGTACCAGATTAAGCAGAGGGACGTGGCCCTGGAGTTGATCATCAGAGATGCTGATCCAGAGGACAGCGGGGTCTACACCTGTGTGTGCAGAGAGCAGAGGACAAAGGCCACTGTTAAAGTTGTTGGTAGGCTCAATGTGTCGAGTGAAACAAACAGTCTTTCTTTATTTCTTTATTTATTGTTCATTGACTCTTTTGAGACGTTTGTTGAGCTACCTGTAAGGTGCTTCTTTAATCTTATTATATTACATGTATCTATGTTTGGTTCCTCAGCGGTTCCTGCCACATTCAAAGTGAGCCTGAAGAGCCAGGAAGCTGAAGAAGGGAATAGTGTGACGTTAAGCTGTGAGTTGTCAAAGAAGGGAGTCCCAGTGCAGTGGCAGAGGGAGGGTCAAGTGCTGACTGAGGAGATATTTCGTGGAAAGTATAAGATGAAACAGGAAGGAAAGATGGCGCAGATGACCATTCTTAACATCCAACCAGAGGATGCTGGGAGGTACAGCTGCATCACAGGGGATGAGAAAACCGCAGCTGACATCAAAGTGAAACGTAAGTTTGATGCATGCAAACACTAATGAGAACAAATTTCATTGCTGCTACTCGTGTTATCCTTTCAGTACATTTGAAATAATGATTATATAGTTGCAACCTTGTTATTTTGATGATAATAGCTTAAAAGCTATGGCTGCTGCCATTGCATTGTCCAAGACTCAGTTGTCACATTTCTTACTTACTAAAGCTGTTCTCCTGTGATTTAGCAATATATAACTACAGATTCCAATAGATTTCAAATATGTATATATTATATTTACATTTTTCATTGTGCAAAGTCCCAAATCCCAATTTTTTTTATGGCTTCAATGAGAGTAAGACCAGAAACAGAACCTGTTCCTAGAATAAAAAGAAATAAAGGAAAATCTAGAAGTGAGGTAATAGTCCAATTTGAGTAAGTGATCAGCATTGCAATCAGTTTACACATTATTTTCTAAAATCCAAAACAGCACTTCCGGTGACATTCAAACGAGAGCTCCAGAGCCTGGTGGTGATGGAAGGGGATGCTGGAGTTTTCTGCTGTGAGCTCTCCAAGCCTGGAGCTCCAGTGGAGTGGAAGAAAGGCAGAGGGGTCCTGAAGCCTGGAGAGAAATATGAGATGAAGCAGGAGGGATGTTTCACGAAACTGGTCATCAATAATGTAGAGGAGAGCGATGCTGGAAAATATACCTGCAAGACTAAAGACAGACAATCAACTGCTGAACTCACTGTCCGAGGTAAAATAATTGGATTGTCTGACCTGGATTCATTCTTATTTTTTCAACACACTTTTTGCACTTTTAAAAAAAAATGTCCAAATGTATTCAACAGAATCACCTGAGCGCAGACGTCAAAGAGGTCAGCTATAACATAGTACAGTACAGTAGACTCAGTGGATATTAGCATCGTGTGGGCTCCATTATGTAGTTTCACTACAGCTCAATAGCTAAATTATTGTTTCATATTTTGTCACCCAGTTTGTTGTCCCACTAATGGCAAAATGTCACAGTACTCTGTATGTACTGTACATTACTTCCCATGAGCTGGGAAAAAAAGATTCAGTAGACGAGCTGTAACATCATGTCATATGGGATGTTTAGGAAGTAGTTCGTAATTAGAAACATCCCAAACAGTTCTCTAACTAAACTGTAGCATCAGTTTCTCATGCAACTGATATTACATGTTTCATGTTTTGTGGCAAAAAAGTACTTTTCTTGTGACATGGGGACACTCACCACATATAATGGATTACACACATAATCCATTCCACTGTTCGATTTTGACTGAATGGTTCACTAGACAAGAGGATTATAAGCATGCCCTCTGAGCAGACCTGTCATTTCATTTACATCACAGATTCAATGTAACTTCCATGTAAAATCTATTATGTTGTTTTCAATTCTTCTTGGCTATTTAGATTCTCAATTCTCCATTGATCCTTGTTTGAACGTAACCTATTCTCGTTAAAGCTTCATGCTGTTCAGTCTGCATGAATAGCTTATTTTGAGGAGTCATTGTAATGTGATCATCTACATATTGCCTCTTTTTCTTTTGTTCTCTTTAGCTTAGATTTTCACTAATGTCAGGTTTGGTGGTGCAGTCTCCACCCTCTCTTGTCCACATGTCAAAATGTCCTTCATCCAGACACTGAACCCAAATTTGCTGCAGATAGTCAGACAAGCACTTTCCCGTGGTAGCTCTCCAACATCAGTGTGTCCATGTGTGTGTGAATCGGTGATTGGCCCCAAATTATGAAGCAATTTGGATAAAAGTGCCAATGAATACAGCTGTTCGCCTCTTCTGTAAGATTTTCTCTGATTTACAGGTTTGCCACCAAGTTTTAAGCTTCCATTAGTCAACCAGGAGGTGACGGAGGGCAACAGCGTGGTTCTGCGTTGTGAGCTCAACAAACCTGCCCCCTCTGTGGAGTGGAGAAGAGGAGAGGTGCTGCTGAGGAGTGGAGACAAGTACCAGATGAGGAAGAAGGATCTTCTAGTGGAGATGAAGATTGCGGACCTCAGCCTGGATGATGCTGGAGACTATACCTGTATCTGTGGAGAGGAGAAGACAAAGGCTACAGTCACAGTGAACGGTGAATACTCACATTATCACAGTAAACTGTATTCTTTTACTCTGGTGCTTTTGAGTCCACTCTCATGAGTAGACTCATATAAACATGCTAAAAACAGCTGGAGACACTGCATAATATCAGTACAGAGAGCTGATTTGATTTTTAATGTTGGTAATACTGAAGATTCACTTGTGTTGTTTTTACTTTGGTCACATCTTCATCATTGTACTTTCCAGAACTTTGTACTAGTGTGGGGTGTATTGCCACTTCTTTTTCGATAACATTTGCATTTTTTTTTCAACCTACTCGCTATTGCATTGGCTGCTATACATTTAACTGCAACAAATTTCGGTTTCTCTTGTGCTTATTTCAAAGAAACAGCAGAAAATATAATACCTAAACTGACAAACTGACGCCTAATGTAAATGTGAAAGCTTTCAGGGCCTGTTGTTGAGTTTACTTTAGTTCAGTCAGGACTAAAGAGCAACAAGACAGACTTTCCACCACATGAAAATGTTTTGAGGTTGACATTTCTTCCATGATCTCCTCTAGAACGTCCAATCAGATTCCTTCAAGAACTGAAGAATATTCAGGTGCAGGAGGGAAATGGAGTGACTCTCTCCTGTGAGCTCTCCAAACCCAGCACTCCAGTGAAGTGGAAAAAGGGAGGCGATTTATTGGTCAATGGAGAGAAATACCAGATGAAGCAGAGTGGCACCACTGTGGAGCTTCTCATCAGGAGAAGCCAGCCTGAGGACAGTGGCACATATAGCTGCGTTTGTGATGACATAGAAACTACTGCCACTATCATCATCACTGGTGAGATCCTTTGTATACTGTGGAGCAAAAAAACACAATTAAACTTTTGCCATTTGCACATCTTAGATGATATTTTGTGTTGTCTCTCGTGGTTATCACTCCTCAGCAATCCCAGTGACTTTCAAACAAAAGCTGAAGAACCAGGAAGCTGTGGAGGAGGGCAGTGTGACTCTGCGCTGTGAGCTTTCTAAACCAGGGGTCTCGGTTGAATGGAGGAAAGATGCTCAACTTCTAAAGGAGGGAGAAAAATATCAAATGAAGCAAGAAGGCAGAGTGGCTGAGATGCTGATCAGAAACTTAACTCTCACAGATGCTGCGGAGTACAGCTGCTCAGTTGGCACTGTGGTGACTTCAGCTGACATCAAAGTGAGAGGTATGTTTCACTATACATAACATGATGATACATAACATGATAAGACAGTGTTCATCCAGTGGTTTCATTGGATAGCCATAGTGAGATCTGGTAATTCCTTAAGAACAAGAAAAATAACTTATTTCCTATTTGTTTTTTTCTCAGCACTCCCTGTAACATTTAAACAAGAGGTTGAGAATCTAGAAGTGAAGGAAGGGGACAGCGGCGTTTTCTGCTGTGAGATCTCCAAACCTGAAGCACCAGTGACCTGGAGGCAAGGCAGAGTGGTCCTCAAACCTGGATACAAATACGAGATGAAACAGGAAGGATGTCTCGCTAAACTGATCATCAACTGCGTAGAGGAAAGTGATGCTGGGAAATACACCTGCAAGACTAAAGACTGCCAATCCACTGCTGAGCTTACCGTCAAAGGTAAAACAGAGATCCCACCTAACTTTTGTGAAAATAGCTAATCCTCCCATTCACCATCTCCATTTGATGGAATTGAAATTGTAAGAACCTACTAAAATCAATAGTAAAATAATATAAATTGTTCACATTTAAAAATAGAAACAAGACTTTCTCTATTGAAAAAAACTGTTACTAATTAAATCTCTTTGATTCTTCTCCTTGCAGCTCCTCCCATCACATTTAAGGCAAAGTTAAAGAACCAGCAGGTGGAGGAGGAGAACAGCGTGACGCTGAGCTGCGAACTGTCCAAGCCTGGCCTTTCTGTGGAGTGGAGGAAAGGACAAGAGCTGCTGAAGAACAACTTCAAGTACCAGACAAAGAACCGAAACAGCATCATGGAGCTGACCATCAAGAACACACAGCTGGAGGACAGTGGACTTTACAGCTGTATCCATGGTGATGCCAAGACCACAGCCAACATCACCATTACACGTAAGGGAAGCTTGTCACATTTGGGGAAAATAAGAAAAACAGACATGAATTTAGATTTTATTTCAAGGTGCAGGTTTTAGTTCTGCATTACAATATGAGTTGGAATGAAAGAAAGAAAATACTGTCTTTGACAGAAATCGACCAAACCTGTTGGTTATTTAATTTGTTGTGAGTGTTTTCATTGTGGAAAATGGTTTTATCTGCTCTCAGTACTGAAATAGCATTTTGCCTGAATGTTAAAGCCACAATATGACTAACTTTGTTTTTCTGTAGCCATCCCCCTCTCCTTCAAACTCGGTCTGAAGAACCAGGAGGCCCCTGAAGGAGGCAATGTGTCCCTCCACTGTGAGCTGTCCAGGGCCGGGGTGCCAGTGCAGTGGTGGAAGGGAGAGGACCTGCTCAGTCAAGGAGGAAGATACCAGATGATACAGAGAGGGAAGATAGCTGAGATGCACATCAAAAACATCCAGCCTGAGGATGTTGGGGAGTATAGCTGTGTTTTTGGGGAGCAGAAGACAACAGCCGAAGTGAACGTCAGAGGTATTTTGCATGCTGCCATTTTGCATTTGTTTGTTCACAATGCTCTATTGCTCTTGCCAGTACTGCACTTCTGTGTGAAATTATTATAGAGTATTTTACAAACCCAAACATATACTTTTATGCCCTGATTCAATAAGACTCACCATTCACATCATTCCTTGCCACAGCTTAGTGTTTGCTTGTACGGAGTGATGAAAATAACATGAACTCTGTACTCACATAATGATAAACTTGATCCACCTAACCTTTGATTAGAGTGCTTAACCTCTGCCATCCCCTCCTTCTTTTACCAGCGGCAGCATCAGTCTTCTTTGAGAAAGAACTGGAGAACCAAGCGGTGATGGAAGGGAAATCTGTGCTGCTGTCTTGTGAGGTTTCAAGTGCTAATGTCCCTGTAACTTGGAAGAAGGAAAACACTGTGGTGGAAGATGGGGGACGATACACCGTGAAGAAGAAAGGCTCCACACACACCCTGGAGATCATGAAGCTGTGTCTGGAGGACGCTGGAGAGTACTCCTGCATCACCAGAGGCAAAAAGACCACTGCCAAGCTGATTGTGAGGGGTAGGTGGATACCACAGTCCAATTTTATCTCTGATATATTTCTATGTACTCATTTTTTTGGCAAACTTGTTTGCAGCACAAGAAATGCACCATGAATAAAAGCAACGGGTTTTTCTCATCTAAGCTGCTGTAAAATAAATCCCATTCCATCTCTAAAAAGCCAGCTGTATATAGCCCCCTCTTCCTCCACAGAGCGCGTGCGGATTGTCACAGAGCTACAGGACGTGACGGTGACAGCGGGCGAGGACGCAATGTTTGTGTGTGAGCTGAGCCATGCAGATGTGGGCGAGGGCGTCTGGTGGCTTGGCTCAAGCCCTTTGCAGAAGAACGAGATGAACCAGATGATCTGCCAGGGCCGCCAGCATCGACTGGTGCTCACCATGACAACACCTGAGGAGACGGGCACCGTGGCATTTGTGGTTGGGGAGGAGAGGACCTCTGCATCTCTGCTCGTTGTTCCTAAGCCCAGAGGTAAGTAGAAGCATGGGGGTGCATTTACAAGATTTTTCTCATAGCAGACATTAATTTTCTCTCAAATTCTAGTTTTATTTGAGGAGAAGCCTAAAGACGTTGTGATCATGGAAGGAGAGACAGCCACTCTGACCTGCATGATCTCTGACTGTACCTCCCTGGTCTCCTGGAAGCGTAACCACATCCCCCTCCGACACGGTGATAAATATGAGCTACGTAAGGAAGGAAAAGTCAACCTGTTGCTTATCCATGATGTGGATCCCCTGGATACTGGCATTTACTCGTGCGATACAGGAGACGTGCAGTGCAGTGCCAAACTTACTGTAACAGGTAGAAATAGCTACTTTTAGATAGTGGATTAACATTATAATGAAAAAGTCATCTTGAATAGATTTTTCCAGTTAAACTTATGTTCTTATTGCACCAAATGTGTCAGTTCCTTCTTTTTTTCTCCAATTTTCCCAGAGCTCCCTCCATTCTTCCAGGAGGAATTGCAGAGTGTTGAAGCTGAGGAAGGAGAGTCAGCCACCCTGTACTGTGAGGTGTCTAAACTTGGGGTGCCGATTCAGTGGAAGAAGAACAGACTGCCTCTGAGAGCCAGCAGAAAGTATGAGATTAGGCAGGATGGCTGCTTCCTTCAGCTTCATATCAAAGACCTGAAACTTGAGGATACTGACAGCTACACGTGTCAAGCGGGAAATGCGGAGACCACTGCAACTGTGACAGTGAAAGGTTTGTGAACAATCACTTTCTGTGTGTATTTAGTCACACAGAAAAATCAATGTAGCGACTTTACTATTACAGCATGAACTAACAGAAAATGAATATATTTGTCAGTTAAGGAGCTTTCCTGTAATTGTGATTATGTGAACATATCAGTATGCATGCAGTCCAGCCTACATACTTTACAGTTATAACACAGTGACTTTCAGATGCTCTGGCCTCTGGCTTGGAAATGCAAATATCATATGTACTATAATTCTAAACAAAACTGACAAAAATTAATGTTAAAAGTTGTTTCATTTTTGTGACAACATCTCACTCATTTTCAGAGCTCCCTCCATTCTTCAAGAAGGAATTGAGAAGTGTAGAGGCTGAGGAAGAAGGTACAGCCTCACTGTGCTGTGAGCTGTCTAAGCCTGGAGTGTCGGTACAGTGGAAGAAGAACAGGCTGCCTCTACGAGCCAGCACAAAGTATGAGATTAAACAAGATGGGTGCCTCCTCCAACTGCACATCAAAGAGCTAAAACCTGGTGATGGTGGCAGCTACACATGTCAAGCAGGAAGTGCAGAGACCTCTGCTACTGTGAAAGTAAAAGGTGTGCACATTTGGAGATTTACTTGCCAAATGTCACAGTATCGGCAAGATGTAAATCCTAATTATTACATTGAAAATGTATGGTTCATTAGCCTTTCACCCTCTAATCTTTCCCAGAGTTACCACCATTTTTCAAAGAGCAACTGCAGAATATTAAAGCTGAAGAGGGACGTTCAGCCTCCTTGTCTTGTGAGCTGTCTAAGCCGGGAGTATCAGTGCAATGGAAGAAGAACAGGCTGCCACTGAGAGCCAGCGGGAAGTATGAGATGAAGCAGGATGACTGTCTCGTCCAGTTGCATATCAAGAACCTCAAACCTGAGGACAGTGGAAGCTACATGTGTCAAGCAGGAAGTGCAGAGACTACTGCAACTGTGACAGTGAAAGGTTTGTTAATGTGCAAATCTGCAGTAAATGTGATTGCGTAGGCAAGCTCTCCTGGAAAATCATCTCCAAATAATTACATGTTGCGATCTGAACTGAAACTCAGCTTTTCCCAGTAGAGTAAATATCAATCAGCTATCAGAAATATTTTTCACATCATAGTCTTAACTTCATAAGCCTGTGTTTGCTATACACAAACATCCCACTGATTTACTCCAAAAACATTTCATATTCTGCAGAGCTCCCAATATGTTTCAAGGAAGAATTGCAGAATGTGAAGGTAGAGGAGGGAGGAACAGCCTCCCTGTGCTGTGAGCTGTCTAAGCCTGACGTATTGGTACAGTGGAAGAAGAACAAGCTGCCAATACGAGCCAGCAAGAAGTACGAGATGAAGCAGGACGGGTGCCTCCTGCAGCTGCACATCAAGGAGCTCATACCTGAAGACAGTGGCAGCTACACATGTTATGCAGGGAGTGCAGAGACCACTGCAACTTTGACAGTGAAAGGTGTGTATCTTTGGAGAATCCTGCCTTTATTTGTACATCTTAGTATTAGAGCTGCATGCATGCTATTGTACAATGCTTTCCTGTGCACTTCTCTGGTCGACCTGGTAGTCATCATTTTTTCTAACACTAGATTTTTTTAAGGGTTTTTGGAAAGACCTGTACAACTGCTTTTCTGTTGAGGTTCCTATCAAATTTCCCTTATACAGTTCTGTTTTTGTTTATTTTCTTGCCACCTTCCCCAGAGCTCACTCCATTTTTCAGCAAAGAATTGCAATGTGTGGAGGCTGAGGAGGGAGGTACAGTCGTGCTGTGCTGTGAGCTGTCTAAAGCTGGAGCGTCAGTGCAATGGAAGAAGAACAGGCTGCCACTGAGAGCAAACAGAAAGTATGAGATGAAGCAGGATGGCTGCCTCCTCCAGCTCCATGTCAAGGATGTCAAGCCCGAGGACAGTGGGAGCTACTCTTGTGAAGTAGGAGGTGCAGAGACGACCACAACTGTGGCAGTGACAGGTGTGTTTGATTGTGAAAAAATCAGTCTTAGCAATGCATGCATTCAGACACACAAAAAAGTCACTTTGAATTCAGGATGATTGTCTACATTTTCTGGTATGTGCTTACCTGCTATTATTACAGTGTAGTCCGTTTACCATTACAATTACCATTATACATGTTTCCTATTCTCGTATATTTCAGCAGAGGTCCCACCATTCTTCAAGAAGAGCTTAGTAAGTGTAGAGGCTGAGGAGGGAGGTGCAGCCTCCCTGTGCTGTGAGCTATCTAAGACTGGAGTGTCGATACAGTGGAACAAGAATGGGCTGCCTTTGAGAGCCAGCAGAAAGTATGAGATGAAGCAGGATGACTGCATCCTCAAGCTTCACATCAAAGAGCTCAAACTTGAGGACAGTGGCAACTACACATGTCACGCAGGAAGTGCAGAAACCACTGCAGCAGTGAAAGTGAAAGGTATGTGCATCTGGAGATTTACATGGCAGATGTCACACTGTCAGCAAGATCCAAATCATAGAAATAAAGACCTGTAATTGTTCAGCATTTTATGTGATAATCAGAACCTGGAGCAAACACTACTCATCTTTCACAGATGTAGATGACAAAAACTTAAAAACATAATTGGCTTATAAGTTGCTTCTCCAGGACAAAAAAAAAATTGCTTCATTAGTATCTTACCCTCCTGTGTTTCTCAGAGCTCCCACCATTTTTCAAAGAAGAACTACAGAACACAAAGGCTGAGGAGGGGCATTCAGTCACCCTGTCCTGTCAGGTGTCAAAGGCTGGAGTATCAGTACAATGGAAGAAGAACAAGTTGCCACTGAGAAACAGTGGAAAATATGTGATGAAACAGGATGGCTGCCTCCACCAGCTTCACATCAAGGAGCTACAAACTGAGGACAGTGGCAACTACACTTGTAAAGCAGGAAGTGCAGAGACCACTGCAACTGTGACAGTGAAAGGTGTGTATGTTATTCAATTCACAAAACTATGAAAAAATTACAAGTAACACATGAAAACACATTTAAAGTGCTCAAATTTAACAGAGTTATTTAAAACTTCCACTTACACCGAAAATGTGTTTTTCCAACCTGCATCTATTTCTCAGAGGTCCCACCATTCTTCAAGAAGAGCTTAGAAAGTGTAGAGGCTGAGGAGGGAGGTGCAGCCTCCCTGTGCTGTGAGCTGTCTAAGGCTGGAGTGTCGGTACAGTGGAAGAAGAACAGGCTGCCTCTAAGAGCCAGCACAAAGTACGAGATGAAGCAGGATGGCTGCATCCTCCAACTTCACATCAAAGAGCTTAAACCAGAAGACAGTGGAAGCTACGTGTGTCTCGTGGGAAGTGCAGAGACCACTGCAACTGTGACAGTGAAAGGTGTGTTCACAAGGTTGTTGTGGTGTATGCATGGAAAACTTTGCTGTATCATCTCTGAAGTTCTCAGTGAGAGATACTGACATTTCGGGGTACTCAAATGATTGCATGAGCTGTCTGGGTAAGAGTGCGTTCTCCACTATTGCCATCTCCAGCAATCAAGCATATTATGTAAATCAAACCATGGCAACTATTTGGTTTCTCAAACAATATTTTGTTCTGCTCTCTCTCGCCTGTGTAGAACCCACTCCATTTTTCAGCAAAGAATTGCAAAGTGTGGAGGTTGAGGAGGGAGCTACAGCTTGCTTGTCCTGTGAGCTGTCTAAAGCTGGAGTGTCAGTGCAATGGAAGAAGAACGGGCTGCCACTGAGAGCCAGCAGGAAATGTGACGTGAAACAAGATGGCTGCCTCCTCCAGCTGCACATCAAGGAGCTTAAACCTGAGGACACTGGCAGCTACATGTGTCAAGCAGGAAGCGCAGAGACAACTGCAACTCTGACAGTGAAAGGTTTGTTTGACCCAAGAATCAGAAACATAATGATTTTACTCATGCCCTTTTTCTGTATAACCCCCATCA
>JAOXYL010000105.1:13981249-14010798 GCA_028564955.1 Terapon puta
AGTGAAAGGTTTGTTTGACCCAAGAATCAGAAACATAATGATTTTACTCATGCCCTTTTTCTGTATAACCCCCATCACTTTTCAACATATACATTTTATATTCTCTTGTTTAGCACCACCACCACCAAAGGTGGAGCCTCCCACAATACTGCCTCGGAGAAAGGGCAGTATTTCAAAACCAGTTCATACTCCAGAGAACGAGAAGCCTGGACTCCCAGAAGCCAAACCTGTTCCCCCAGAGCCCAAAAAGAGAGCCAATAGGAAGGCATCTATTACAACTTTAGATCAAGACATCGAGTCTGTGTTTGACCTAAAACAGCCCATGATGAGGGAGAATAATGAAGGCCAGAAAGGCATCCAGGCTGCAAGATCTGTGGAGAAAGACTTCGACGCTGCACAGACTGAAATACAACTGCAGAGGCATGAGGAGAGAGACAGTGAAGTGTACAAGAAAGCTGACAAGACAATGAAACAACTGGAAAAGAGTAACGACGTTGACAGGGAGGGGAAAGAAGTTTTCATAGAGACGAGACGACCAGGAGGGACTGTAGAGAAATTAATCAAGGCTGACAGAGACACCATGTTTGAACAAAAGAACCAGCCATCGATATGTCCTGAAAAGGAAAATGGAGTTGAACAAAGATCAAAGGAGAGGAACAGTGAGGATGAAAAACAGCTTAAGAAACCACTGGAAATGTTTACTGGGAAAGAAACAGGAAAGGAACAGGACAGGTCTGCAGTGAAGGAGGGTGAGGGAGACAGAGCAGAAGAGGAACTTTTGAAACCCCCAGTAAGAATGAAAGGAAAGGTGACAGTGGGAAAGGAATCACTTAAATATGCTCTAAGGGAGAATGAGGAAACTATTGTCCAATCAGTAAAGTCTGCTGTGAATGATTATGCAGGAGACCATGTGCAGTTAGACCTTGTGAAAGTGGCCACAGAGGCAGAAAGAGAGAAAAAGGTACTGAAAGAAGTAATGGATAAAGAGTTAGCAGAACAACATGAAAAGACTTTAGAACAAGAGGCTGAGGCTGTCCTTCCAAAACCACCCGTGAGGATTAAAAGCAAAGTGAAGGGGGGGATGGACAAACAATATTCAAGGGACACAGAAACAGATCAGGATGATCAACAGATGCCAAAGGCTGCGATGAAAACAAGAGGTGATCAGCCAATTAAACAGCCAGTGGGATCTTTGAAGAAAGAGGCCGAAGACAAACTAAGATTTGAGAGGAAACAATCAGTGACAACAGACACAGAGTTAGATGAGGAAATTAAGCAACCTATGAAAGCTGCAGCGAGGGACGCAAATGCCAAAAAGCCCATCAAACAACCAGTAAAACCAATGAGAAAAGAACCTGAGGTGGACCGGGAAATGAAACTGGTGGTTGAGCCAATGAGAAGGGACGAAGAACTGCAAACGGCTAAGATGGCAGAAGACGTTCCTCTCCTCTACATTTCTGAAGATGAAACTTTCTCAGAGGCTTTGACCGAGATACCAGTGACCCACACTGACGTCCAGCCCCCTGTGTCTTTTGTTAAGGAGCCAACCGAACCCTACTCTTCTCCTCCTGCAAATAATCTACCCCAGAACACGCAACTACTGATAGACGCTCCACCAGAGATTGACATCAGCGCAGAGGATGAACCACAACTCCAGGAGGCCGCGGTCAAAATTCAGGCTGCCTTCAAAGGCTACAAAACCCGTAAAGACATGCGACCCGTCTTTAAAGAGGTGTTCAAGAATCAGAGCGCAGATCTTCATGGTACCGTCAGTCTGGTGTGTGTCGTGGAGGGAAAACCGAGCACAGTGCGTTGGCTGAAGAATGGCCAGCAAATCACAAACGACCACCGATGCCGCACTGAGACCACAGAGAGTGGCGTGTGCACGCTGGTGATCAAAAACCTGACCCACAATGACAGTGGGATCTACACGTGTGAGGTGGTGAACAAGTTTGGCGTGACCTCCTACAATGGAAACATAACCGTAACACAGCCTCACAAGTCCACTCCGGCCGCCCAGAAGCCTGTGCACCCACCCCTCGCAGCCATAACTCCTCTCCAGCTCGCAACACCAAAGCCTGAGGCCGACACGCAGACTCAGAACCCGCCTCAGGAACCCACTTCGGCTGTCAATGCTGGGAACTATGTAGAAAGTGTGAGTGTCTCGCTCTGGGAGGCCTACAACCTGACAGAGCAGCAGGACACTCAGATGAGCTTGCAAGAGAGGAGACGGCCCTCACTCGTTGCTGCCAGCTCTAGTAAGTTTATTCCTTCACTGTAATCACAAAAAATATGGATTTTCTTTGCCATATATTTATAGCACTGATATTTGATATTCTGCTTTCAACAGTGTCAAGTCCCTCAGATTACGACACAGCCCCCGATGTAATGGAACCTGTTGAGACCGGACCAGCTGTCCCGAGGTCAGGGCGAAGATTTGTTTCACTGTCTGAATTGTATTACTAATCATATTGTTGGTGCAATGCCGGGGCTCTTGTGAGTGGAGGTTGCATGTTCTCCCTGAGGCTGTGTGGGTTTTCTCCAGGTAGTCCAGCTTCGCCCCGCAATCCATTGACACAGAAATCTAGATTAATTGGTAATTCTAGATAGTCAGTAGGTATGAACATGAGAATGAGAATTATGTTATATAAGTATTTATGAATACTGTTGTAGGGAAGTGACAAAAGCAGCAGACCAAGTGCCTCAAAAAGAAGATAAAGAAGAGATAGCTCCTCCACAACCTCCTATGAAGCTACTGAAGGTCAAAGGTCAGCAATGTTGATTTCTTTCTGTTATTTAAATTGTGTCTCAGTTCTACGTTCTCCTGTCAGGTACATAATCTCTGCCTTTTATTCTAATTTGTAGGGGCTCATGAAAGCAGACTGAGAACACCATCTCCTAAGCACCAACGGGCTCACACACCCTTAACTAGTACTGTCTCCGGATCAGAGTCAGAAGGGGAAGAGGACAGACGAGAGGTACTTTGTTCTGTAATTTGTTCCATCTTAGATGTATGCAATGTATTTATGGATGAATTTTGTCCATAGATACATTGCATACAGAGATGTAAACAGAGATGTAAGAATCTGAATTTTACTTGGTAACCTGGAAAAGTAATAAGCCTTAAATGATGTGTCTGCTTTTTCCACCTCAGACTTTTGAGATGTTCGTGGCTCGGGCTGATTGCAGTCCTAACAGTGGAAATAAGGACAGTTTTCTTCTGAAGGAGGGTCAGTTTGTGGAGGTCCTGGACTCTGTTCACCCTGACAGATGGCTGGTGAGGACCAAACCCACCAAAACCAACCCTGCTCGACAGGGATGGGTGTGTCCGGCCTACCTGGAGAAGAAGAGGAAGGTAGGATGTATAAATCAAATTAAGTAAACATGTTATATTGTATGTCTTCAATATTGGTGTGTCAGCAGGGAATGTAATAAGAAATGAAAATGGTTATAATAATAAACATTGGCGTTCTTATGAACAGGAGACCTTCCCACAATTTAGAGCACCTCAAGAGGATCTTGATGGAATTGGGTCCACAGGAGAAGAGTACAGGCGAGCTATGAGGTGCATCATTCTGCTTTAATATACACACAGGTTAAATAAACTGTGAGGAACATCACTGCACTGAGTATTTGTATTTACTGTTAATGAATACATGTATTTGAATCATTAGATTTATTGTAAACAGGTTCTCATGTTTAGAATGATTTCATTTAGTTGTGTCTTTCTTGATAACTCCTTTATGATGATGAGAATTTATTTGTTCTAAGAACGAATCTCACATCTCGACAAATAAGAACAAATAACTGCTGTATCACATCCAATGTGCATTAAATCCCCTATGTCTTCAGCCAACTGATCCAAGGCATGATTGATGGGGAGGAAGAGTTTGTGAAGGAGATGAAGATGTTCACCTCTCACCAGCTAAATTATTTGGACTCTAGCTGCCACATCCCCATTAACATCCTCAACCAGAAAGAAGTCATTTTCAGGAATATCAAGGACATTGTGCTACTGCATGAGAGGTAATACAAGGGCTCCCACACAAGAATTTTGTTGTAGTTGCACTGTTCTGTACATAACACAATACACAATAATACAATTATAATTTGAATGTGTTTATACAACATGTAAATAATATTATGTATGTATGTCATAATAACTTTTTTTCAGGTCCCTCCTTACTGGTCTGAGGGAGTGTGCCACAGATGACGATGTGGCCATGCATCTGATCAAGCACACTGACAACTTTGAGAAGTATCTTCACTACATGGTGGGACAAGCGCAAGCAGAGGCCTGCGTCTCTGATAAGGCTGTGCAGCAGTATTTCAATGTATAAACAAAATTGATTTTAAACGTGATGTAAACATAAATATTTACATGAACATTGTAGAAACTGAATAGCATCATCATTACACTGATATAATGTTAATGTCTAATATTGTGTGATTTACTACTCATCACACTTCAGGAGATAACAGAGTCTTGTAAGCCTGAGGCTCCTCAAATGGATGTCCTTACCTTTATCCAGCGACCAGTGGAGAGGATTCAGACCTACCAGGCTTTACTGAAGGTCAGCATGCTGTTTGTGAAACCTTGATATATTATGTAGGTGTCACTAATCCCTGAATTATAATTTTTTCTGTGACTATTCTCATTCTGTGATGAAATTGCATATTATGTTTATTATGATTATTATTTATTATTATTTTCATATAAACATTTAGTCCTGTTCTGCTGTTGCATGCATTATAGTCTCTCCATAAAAGTGTGTCAGCTGAATGCACGCAATGTAAACAAAAAAAAACTTTATTGGCAGGAGTTAATCAAGAACAAAGCCAAAAGTGGCCAGAGCTGCTGTCTCTTGGAGGATGCCTTCTCCATGGTGTGCTGCCTGCCCTGGAGGTCTGACAACCTGCACCATGTGTCCCTCATTGAGAACTACCCAGCTCCTCTAATCACACTCGGCGAGCCCATTCGACAGGTAATTACAGATTATTCTTTTTTGTTGTTATTGTCAGAGCGTAAAGTTTAATTTGAACTGAAATGAGTTTACCAGAAAAATAAGATATTTTTTAAATTTATGACAGCATGAAAGATCCTCTTTCGTCATCATCATCTCATTTTGCTGTTTTTTTCAGGGAGCATTCACGGTGTGGGAGGAGTCTCCAGAAATAAAGACGGCCTCTAGAGGGCATCAAAGACAAGTGTTTCTCTTCAAGGAGTGTATTGTACTGTGTAAAGTGAAAAGAGACAGCAGCATGAACAGTGAGACATACACCTTCAAGAACAAAATGAAGGTAAGATATGTTCCCCTGCATGCTCACTTTTAGGTGAAGCAGTGCAAAAAAGAAACCACATTTGGCAACGTGATGACAACTCCTGTACTTGAGTGTTTTCATCTTTCTCATTCTCAATTTTGCAACCTCCCCAGCTCAATGATGTGGAAATAAAAGAGAGCTTGGGTGGAGATGAAAAGTCTTGGGGGTTGTGGCATGAGCACAGGGGCTCACTGCGGAAGTATACACTGCAGGGACGCTCCTCGCTGGTTAAACTCTCCTGGCTCAAGGACTTGAAGGAGCTTCAGCAACGTTCCAGCCTGTCCACAAACAGTGAGTGTTTTCTTTGAGAAGGGAAGTAAATATACAGGTAACAAATGACGAGAAAAATAAGTAACTATAACTAAAGGTTAGCTGTTTAACTCAAATCATTTTTTGGAGAAATGAATATTTTTATTATTTATTTTGGTGAATGGTTTATGCATGTGTGTCTTTCAACAGACCCACCAGTGTTTGAGTCACTGCTGTCTGACTGCACAACAAAGATAGGACAGACAATCAAACTGACCTGTAAAGTCACAGGATCGCCAAAACCAGTGGTCAGCTGGCTCAAAGGTCAGAAATAGCTCATTAAAAGTAGCAAATTATGTGCTTATTGTACTAAAGTGTTGGGTGGTGTTTCAAAAATATGTTTTATGTGTTCGTATCCACTGTTTTTCACCATAATCTATCAGAGAGCGATTTCCTGAGCTGGACTGCATCCATCTTTTATGTGATTTGGTTAGAATGATGGTTTCACAGTAGAAATCTGTCATCCACCTCCCAGATGGCCTTCCTTTAGAGGATGACCCCCGTCACATCATCATAGCAGATCGGTCAGGCACCTGCAGCCTCATCCTGGACAGCCTCACTGCGGAGGACTCTGGGCAGTATGCTTGCTATGCCAACAGCTCCATGGGCAGCGCTGGTACTCTGGCTAAGGTTGTGGTGCAGGGTGAGTCTGCTGCACAGTTACTCCAGAGTCACACCTTTATTTGTACTACTACAACTGTCACACTTAATTTTAATGTAAACACCACTGCTATTGTGTTAAATCACTACTACTATTGCTACTACAGTTGCAATTGTTATTACATTACTTATTGTGACTGCTACTTCTATTTAATCCACTACCACTATTATGACTAGTAGTATTGTAAGTGCTACACTACTGATACTGCCAATATTTGAGTACTACTCATTCCTATCACTGCCATATTTGATCTATTTGCTATTATAGAGCCACAGTTGACACGTTAATGTGTTTCTTCTTCTCTGCAGCTCCACCCAGATTTATGTCTCGGCTGGAGAGTGCGTGTCTGATAGAAGGAGAGGATATACAATTTACCTGCTCCACACTCACTACTCCTTTACCACGAATCAGGTAAAGCAATGTAACCATAGTAGTTGCCGTATGATTTTCCTTTGGCGAATGTGTGTGTCAAAGCCATCCATCTTTTCGGTTTGGCAGGTGGTTAAAAGATGGAAAAGAGTTGACTGATCAAAAAAAATACTCCGTCCTGAATGACGCCCGGAGCGGGATCTTGTGTCTGACGGTGATGAGTGCAACAGAAGCCGATATTGGACAGTATGAGTGTGAGGTATAAAACCCTACTACCCTACTCTACCACACTCTATCCAGATCATGGATATCTTCCTTTAAGATGCACTATGTCAAATGTTTTGTTTTGCTTAGCTTTGGAATGAATTTGGCTGTGTCAAGTGCAAAGCAGGGCTGTGTCCTGCTTACGTGCCGCCGACTGACATCGAGAATGATCAGCCACAGGACTTGCCACCTAAAGGTAGGACTGCTGAAGGTAAATATCCTGGAATTATGACATGGAAACTCACAATGGGGGGTTTCCTGTGGAGGCTCCGCTCATTCACAAGTTCAACTGTGTTTTTGAAGGGATGAAGCACATGCCATTGTCCAGTTCCACTTCAGTTCACCTCACTTCTGATCTTGTCACCCTTTTTGCATCACATCACGACATCTCTCTACTTTCCAACAAACTGCAACAATTTGCATCAAAACTTTCAACCTGTACCATCCATCCATTGTATCCAGTTGATGTTGATTTTACTCATGTTTTCCTTTTTTTCCATTTCACACACCTTCACACCATAAGTAGTTTCCACTATCATACCAGTTGTCACTAGATCCCCGGGGATTACGACATGGTCTGCATGAGTAATATCAGCACGGTAAAGAAATCTGTTAATTTTAGTATATGGTGATATGTAACTTATCCATATGTTTGTTTTCCATTCCTCATCTTTCCATTTCTAACAATCCCATTTGAGTTAAGTGATTACAAAGTTTGATGAATGTCAAAATGACGCATGTAGTGAGTAATTCTTTAAAAGTGCACAATGTGTGTGTCTGCAGTCCATACAAATGTCAGTGATCACAATCAAACATTACAGTAACAACCCATATAAACCAACTTTAACCTTTGTTCTTAAATATGTTTCACACATCTGTTCATCTGGTGAGTCCCAAACACCTTCACTTCTGTGTGTGAGTCACACCTTGAGAGTTGCAAGAAAAAAAACTAGAAATTAATTCCTATCAGTACCTAGTATTAACAATCCTTTATTGTCATAATCGAAGGGGATCTAGTGGCCGCCATTCAACATAGACACCATACCGCACTTCCCAGCATCCTCACCCATGAAAAGACATTGATACATTTTATTGTATGGAATGTTTTTTTGTATTTGTCATCATGTTTCCACTTTCCACAGGGGGCATGGGTTGGAACAGACTAGATCATTTTCCTCCATTAGACTGATATCAAGATCCAAAAGTCAGCCAGATCTTCAGGTGCCATAAAGTAACAACAGCAATTCAAACACAGATACCAAATGCATCTATTAGTGTCCCATATAATGCAGTAATTTTACAGTGCAAGTATCAGCAGGACCAGCAATATCAGCAATAAAAGTAGTATAATTGAGTAGATTGTGATTCATTCAAATTTAATTAAATGATTATATGTTAATAGTTATAAAAGTTAAATATTCAGAATTTTTCACACGGGTTCACCATGTTTTCCCTTCCATTGTCCGTAACCTACATGTTTGTCCATCTTCCCTTTACTTGTCCTGAAGCAGGGGGTTCCTCACATGGACCGCTCCATGTAAGTCATCATTGTCATGATAACAAATAACCACTCAACATTTCCTCTACCCAACGCATGTCCAGCTAACTCTTCACTCCTACGAACACAAGATGGTCATGTGCTGGGCAGGTGTTCCCTTTACCACCATGTGATGTTGGTGTGTGGGGTTAGTGGGGTTAAACCCTCAAGCACGGAGGTAAGAAATGCATTGTTACTGCTGCCGGTGTGTAAGGTAATGTACTTTTTCACTTTTCCATTCAAGTGATTCACTATACTCAATGTACAGTTAAAACTACATGGCATCAAATAAACATATATACATATTGTAAGTGTCTGAGCCATGAATTCCTGCTGAGTATAATTTTGGTTTTCACAGATGCAGACTCAGAGGGCTGGTCCACTGCTTTTGTGAAGAAATGGTTACAGACTGACTTCAGCCCTACCTCTATTGCTAAGATGCTTTTCCCTCCTGGGCACCCTGAACAGTGAGTTTAGTGCCTCCAGCATTGATGAATTGGCCTTACTTTTTCTTCCTTTTAATGAAATACTTGGCCAATTTGTCTTTGTTTTGTAAATGTCTTGATTTAGGATTGAATACATAATACATTTTAAAAGACACAGTTCTCTCTCTGGACTGATCAATAGTATGTAATAATCAACTATTTTCTGTATGTGTTTGTCTCCAGAGCTGAATGTAGCACTGAAGTTGCTGTTTCTGCCCCAACATCCATGGATCAGGCGCTCCCACAGCCTGTGCGTTACCTTGAGGAAGAAGAGGAAGAAATCTACATCTCAGAGTCAATGCAGGAAATTACAGATGGTATTTGGTCTCTTGAAATAAGATTATGACTTCTATAAACCTTAAGTGAGAGATTATTGACTAATTCAACCTCCTGTTTAGCTCCTCCTTCCATCCAGGTACCCATTGAGGACCTGTGTGTAGAACCTGGCCAAGCAGCTACATTTACTGCCATCATCACGGGAAGACCTACTCCTCACATACAATGGTACAAGGTAGGAACATTCAGTGGTTCACCGCTGAAGGGTTGGTTGGAAGACAATGTTGGAGCAGCTTTTATGGCAACATTTTTTATTGGGAAACAGAGCACATGTCACATAATCTCACAGATTAAAAAAAATACATCTCTCTAGTTTTTTTTCTTGTAAAACATAACTGTAAATAGTTTCCAGTTAACACGTAAAAGATCTTTAGTCATTAACACAAGAGTTTGAGTAGGAGTTGTTGACGTGGTACTAATAAAACTTTGCTCTCTCTTATGTGACTGGAGGATGGAGAGGAGCTTGCAGCTAATGACAATGTGGAGATAGTGCAACATGGTGCCCGCTGTTCAGTGACCATAGTGTGCCCAGAGGGAGAGGACAGTGGCATATACACCTGCTTAGCCTACAATGACTCAGGCCATGTCTCATGCCAAGCTCAGCTGACAGTAGAGGAAGGTGAGGAAAGAACAACACTGCCATTCATTATTCTTTTGGTTTTATAGATGTGTGTTAATTAATTCATCAGGTTGAAATACCACCCAAAGGCTATTATTAAGGCGAAGACCTAATATTCACAGGTTTCATTTTCTTTGCAGGTCCACTGGAGCGTCAGGAGAGAGAAGTGGAGCTGGGGAAGAGAAGAAAGTTATTTTCTGTCTATGATGTCCATGAGGAAATTGGAAGGTGAACCCATGTTAAATATTTAACCTGCTTGTAAGCCCTGTTACGATTTGATATAGTCAACATTATTTTTTTGTGTTTTAGGGGAACTTTTGGGGTAGTGAAGCGTGTAGTCCACAGAAGGACAGGTGAAGTGTTTGCTGCCAAGTTTCTGCCTCTTCGGAGCAGCTCTCGGACCAGGGCCTTCCAGGAGAGGGACCTACTCTCCCGTCTGGCTCACCCCAGAGTGGCCTGTCTCCTGGACTTCTTTTGCACCAGACGCACTCTGGTGCTGATCACAGAAATGTATCCTCATTGTTACGTGTCATGATATGGCCACTTCAGTTTGCTAAGATTAATTTGTATCCAGTTAAGAGTTCTTTAACACAATTTTTAGGTGCTGCTCTCATGGACTTCTGGACCACTTGTTTCTGAAAGGATCAGTTTCAGAGAGAGAGGTTCAAACTCACATTCATTCCCTTCATGTTTCATTCCTTCACCTATTACTTATGACTATAGACTAATTAATATTCTACATTTTATTTCAGGTTCAGTCATTCATCCAACAAATCCTTGAAGGAGTTGGTCACATTCACAGCATGAACATTTTGCATCTGGACATTAAGGTGGGGTCCAGTCCACACTGTGTAATTGACCATGTCATTATTTTGATGCTGTGTTCTAACTATTATTATTTATTCTTCCCTTAGCCCGATAATATTTTAATGGTGTATCCGCCCAGGGATGAGATCAAGATTTGTGACTTTGGCTTCTGCCAAGAAATAGACACATCCAGACACCAGTACAGCATGATCGGTACACCAGAGTTTGTTGCCCCTGAGATTGTTCACCTAGAGCCAGTCACTGTGGCCACTGATATTTGGTGAGTATAACTACTAATGTGACACTCTGATACTTCAGAGGCATCAGATAGAATTTACAAATGTATTGCAAATTTATTAAGTGTGAAAAAATTACTGTATGCATTAGAACCACCCCTCTGGTACAAGGAGATTTCTAAAAACTCAAAATGAATGTTTTATTCTCTATTTTAGGTCTGTAGGTGTTATAGCCTACATTTGGTATGTATAGCTACACTTCTGATTATATTCTCAAAATCATTAACATACGGTGTTTCAAAACCTCCACTGATTCTTCATGTCACATTTTATGTTTACCTTGACAGTCTAGTGTGCAGATGCCCATTTGTGGGTGACACAGACCGTGCTACGCTGCTGAGGGTGGGGGAGGGGACTCTGAACTGGGACGCCCCCGATGTGACATACAGGAGCCCAGAGGCCCAGAACTTTCTTCACATGCTCCTTCAGCCAGATCCAGAGTAGTGAACGTTTCTTATAATTGCTTATACTGCCACATCAGTCCAGTCACAAGACATTTTCTAAACTGTATGAAAATGACACACAACCCCGTTTCATGTGGCCAATTGGCATAAAAGAATAACTTTTATGCATTTGTATGTATTCCAGTTAAAGCTACATTTACCAGTTTTCACTGATGTATATATAGGCTGATTCTTTTATACTGATTCTGTATAAACACCTATTACATATTGCAGACATTCAGCGTTGACATAATGTTGTCTGTGCTGCCTGGCATCAATATTACTTTTAGGTGCAACATAACGCACTTCTGACCACTCTTAATTTCCCTCAACCTAGAAAACGACCTTCTGCCTTTGAGTGTTTGAGCCACGAATGGTTCCAGGTGAGGGGAAATACAGCATAATAGGTGTTTTAATCATGCTTTAGTTCCGAAACATACCCCTGTAACTCACACGTAAATCTTTGTGACTGTGTTCAGGATGAACATGCAGGAGAAGACACTGGTGAAATAAACACAAGGAGTATGAAAGTTTTAATTTCAAAAAGAAAATGGCAGGTGAGTCATTCACTGAGACCACAGCCTCTGGGAGAAAATGAAATACCTTCTTATTTCTTGTAATAAAATGTAATATGATTACACAATTTGAATTCACAGTAGGTCATCTAATACAAACACGTTGTCTAAATATATCTTTCCCATCCAGCGTTCTTTGACTTGCGTTGGATCAGTTCTCACATTAAGGCCCATCCCCGAGCTTCTGGACGCTCCTCTCAGAGACACTGCAGTGACGGTTCCCCGTGAGCCTCAGGAACACAGCAGCACGTCTCTCAGCAGCGGCTCCTCGTCTGAGTATGACGAAGCCGACTCTTGGGACTTTTTCCAGCACTGCAGCCCAACTGAGGAGGAGGAAGAAACAGAGGAGGACTATGATCCAGTAACGGAGAGAGCGCAGATCCCCGAGCCTTTTGTCAAACTCCACCTTGGTGCGGAAGAGGAAGAAGAGATGACTTTAGGGGAGGAAGAGGATGTGGAGATGGCAGGAAGGAGGAGTGTACTCGAGCGGAGTATGAGCAGGCAGTCAGTGGCATCATCAGATGTGTCTTTCCAACAGACCCCTCAGAGGGAGCGTAGGTTCAGTAAAGACAGTAGTCCATCTCTCTACCTATCAGATGGAGATGAAGGTTCAGGGAGTGATGGAGGTCGTATCCCTCGTGGAAGCGTCATCCGAAGCACTTTCTACAGCACCTCCCATCAGCTTTCACCCATGTCTGCCAGACACATGACATTACGGGACAAATTCCAGGCCAAAAAGCAGGAGAGAGGCCGCAAGCCACTCCGGAGAAGCTTTTCAGGACGCCTCAATGAGCCGCTTATTGAATATGTGGAGGATGACACGGAGACCAATCGTGGCCAGAGACGGGGATCTGTCCAGCCTACTATGCAGAAGTCCTCTTCCTTTGACAGTGGAGTTGTTCACACCCATGCCAATGGGCCTCCCCACAGGAGGAGCAGATCTCTTGATGAGTATTCTCGACGATCTCCCAGCTCACCCAAGCACACGAGGTCAGGTGAAGAAGAAGGCTCTCAAAGTCTGAAGGAAGATTTCACAGATGACGAAGTGGCGGGGAGAAACTTGTTAGCCATCCCCCAGCGACCCGCGAGAAGAAGAGGCTCTGTTGCTCCAGTACAAGGGAGTAGCATGTTGGGCAGGTCGTCTGTTCCTTCAAGCTTCCTTGCTGGGGACAGAACGAGCCCAAGGCTGGATCATGACCAGACAGAGGGCGACATCTTTGCTGGCTCACAGGGGTCTCTGGCTGAGTCGTCTCTTTTGGAGCATGGCGGCTCTGAGTCTTCAAGTAGACTCGGCTCCTACGAGGAGCTGAGTCATGGTCAAATCAGACAAAGATACAGGTCAGAAGAGAGCGAAGGCTATGAAGATCAGGGGGAGCCTCTGATTTCACCGTCTCCACGCTCATTCAAAGAAGTTAAGCCCAGAAGCTCTGTTCCACAAGCACCGCCGCGCAACCGCACCCGGTCCAACCCCAACTTATCTACAAACAGCAGAGGTCAGCTGCTGACGGCAAGCCCCAGTCCCAGCCTCTCTTCTCTCCAAGCTCCAGAGAGGCCTCCCAGGGCCAGGGACAACAAGGAAGGCCACGGCCTCCAGAGGCACGCGTCCGCTCCAGCCCTGGAAGCCCGACCACCTACGGGAAGGTCCCCAAAGCTCGGACTGCTGAAGATCTTCCGCAGGCAGTCCTGGACTGGCAATTCATACTCCCAGCTGGAAGATACAGAGTTAGGACCCACGCTAGGAGAGATCATGAAGCCTGATACGCCCACCATGTCTCTCAGGAAGAAGATGAGAGCTTCAGCCTCCAGCCTGACCAAGCTGTTTTCCAGGTCTTCTAGTAAGGAGGACGTGAGTAAAGGAGGTGAGCTATTGCACACTATGCCAATTTCATGGCCTCCTTAAACACTAAATTATGTTAAGTAGTATATTAATTTATATGTTATGTAGACAGCATAAGCGTATTGTTCTTTTTTAAAATTTTAGTTTGCCAGAGCTTTCTAAATATTACACATCTAGAATGTATATGTGTTTTTTTTATCCCTTCTTTTTTAACTTCCCTTCTGGTGTTGTTTGTCTCTAATCACAGGGCCAATAGTAAAAAGTTCAAGTCCCATTCCACCTGAAAGGCATCGGGGCACTGGTCTTGAAAGTACAAAAAAGAGGACAGCCAAACTCTTGCCTTCTCTCAAAATACCTGCATTCAAAAAGACAAAAGGTTTGGAAAAGCTACATGCTGTGGATGATTTCTACTCATTTCTACTCTGAAATGACTTGAAATACTGCTTCAATCGTTTTGCCATAACCTTGATTGTTTATGTTTGTTGTACTCAATCATTTCTACATGATGCCAGTCCGTCCCAACAAGGCTGAAGTACTACAGTTAGATGGAGGTGGAGTCCTGCTGGTTTGGAAACCAGTCCAGTCTAATGATCGTGTCACCTACTGTGTGCAGTACTGTACTGAGGGTGGGTTCACAAATATGAGACATAATCAAAATGTTTCATGATTAAAATAAAAGTCATAATATTACGATTAGTAATACTGCTATGACACACTTTCAGATTTTAGATTATTAGAGTTCCTTCATGTGACTAGACTTTTGTGTAGACTATTGTGTTTCCAACACAGTGATAAACATTATGTGTTCTAGTCCTATCCTGACACTGTATATATGTATGTATTTTTTTATATTGTATCTCATCCACATCTACTTCCAGTGGGTTTTAGGTCCAGGCACATTTAAATTGATCTCAACAATAATTTTATTTCCTTTTCTACAATGTCACTTATGTTGCTATTACTGGAATATACTACAAGAGCATCAAGATGTGCAGCAACTATAGATTTCACAGTAAGACTTGTGTGTTGTGCACCTGCTCAGGTGGGGAATGGACAGTCCTGTCAGAGGAGGTGAGAGACAGCTGCTATGTGGTGAAGGATTTACCCAGAGGAGCCTCTTATGTGTTCAGGATTGGCTGCATCACCGAAACAGGAGCGGGACCTTTCAGTGATGCGTCAGCACCTGTCGTTATGCCGACTCACCCTGAAGGCAAATATTTATTTTTTTTCTTGGAGACCAGGTTCTGTTTGGTGTGTTTTGCACACAGATTGGCAGCATGATATACACATCACCTGTGTGATGTATGAACAGCGACTACATGGAGAGTTACAGTGTTTTCACCTGTATTTACTCTTTTGTACAGAGACGCACATTCCTCTCATCCAGACTGAGTCACTGGGGTCAAAGGTCAGCAAGTCTGAACAACAGACCACCCACAGGAACTACAATTTCCTATCTGAGATCAACAGGTGGGAAGTAGAGGCTATAATTTCTATTTTTTCCAGATATTTTCTCTTTTTTTCACCTATACCTATATGTTTTCCCCTTTTATGAAAAAGATAATCAAGTATTATCTGACTTTTGTCGACCCACAGCACCAGTGTGCCATCGAGTACAACCTTTCTCAACTCTTCTTCTCCCTGCAGGGGTCGTTTTAGCGTAATAACCCTGTGCAGAGATGTTGAGACCAGCCAAGTATTTGCGGCCAAGATCACCCCTTACCAGGCAGAACAGAGACAGTTGGTGCTGAGGGAGTACCAGCTGCTGAAGAGACTTCATCACACCCACCTGGTGCAGCTGCACACTGCCTTCATCACCTCCCGCTACCTGGTGTTGGTGCAGGAGCTCTGTCCAGGAAAGGAGCTGCTCTACAGTCTGGCAATGAGGTGAAGGGGGGACTGAGGAACATAAGTAAAGGCCCATGATTATTTGTGCATG
The DNA here is from genome assembly GCA_028564955.1 of Terapon puta. Taxonomy (NCBI): domain Eukaryota; kingdom Metazoa; phylum Chordata; class Actinopteri; order Centrarchiformes; family Terapontidae; genus Terapon; species Terapon puta. Next base: position 13,997,049 of record JAOXYL010000105.1, read on the forward strand.
GATTTATACACAGACCGACAATATCAAGAATCCATTTTAAATGAATGCAGTGATATTTAAAGAAAACTGTTTATTAATTCTCACTATTTTATGTATGTGTCATCTTTTTTGCAATGCTACCAGATGTGAATGTAAGTAGGTCATTGTGTCTGTCCGTCAAACGCTTTGTTATAGAGCACAATAGCCTTCCATCTTGCCATAACATTTTGTCCATATATTTGTGACTGTCGGAGAATGATTTTCTATGTCAAGTCAAAATTAGTCCAGTGCAGTGTAAAATATCTACTTTGCTCTTCTTTTTCAACTCAGTTTTGTCCTGTAGGAAAAAATAATCCAAACAGAACTGATCACTAAATAACTACAAAATGATATTTTACTTTAGATGGCAGTAAAGAAAACTAGAATTTGCAGCTGATTTAATATAAGAAAAGCTGCTTTAATTTAGGTCACGTGGCCATATTTGACCATATCTCGAACTTGATGCTCTGCATGTGTTACAGAAAATGATTGAATATCATCTAATCTATCTAGATGTAATTTAAACATACTTTTAGAGGATCTACAAAAATCAAGGTAAACTGAAAAATGATTGTAGTTGACACAGATGGGCTGTATACTATATTTATTAAGGACATTTAATTACTAATTAATAACAAATATCTTTTTTATTATGCTCTATAACCTGTATCAGACATACTGTATTGTAACAACACACACCTGTGACCATCCTTCACATACTTTGGTGAAGCTTAGCAAATATGACTTGATGTGTTTGTGCCCTGTCAGAGATCTCTATGCAGAGACTCACGTCGCAGAGCTGCTGGTTCAGATTCTGAGCGCAGTCGACTACCTTCACAGCCGTCGAGTCATCCACCTGGACCTGAAGTCTGACAACATGTTGGTGGATGATTGTAACCACCTTAAGATCGTGGACTTGGGCTCGGCTCAGTCCTTCACACCCGGTCAGCCTCTCAACATAGAGCACATCCAGGGCTTGTCGGAGAGCAAAGGTACCAATGCATTTCTCATTTCCTTTCAAAAGGCAAACTAAAAAATATTTATGCTTGAATGGTCGTAGATCCCTCTAATGTACTAAACCTTTGACTGTCATGGCCTTCAACAGACTGCCGCAGCAAAGGTACACATTCTTTAAGGGCGGACGGATTGATGGATGGAAATAATTCTGCCTAACTTCATCCACCTCAGCTGATCCTACTGTAGCTACCATAGACCTAACAAACCCAAGTCCTTTTCTTTTTAAATCTTAAACTTTTTTTCTTTCCAATATCAATAATTTCATCTAATTCAGAAAATAAAGCATGTGACTCAGTGTGGCGTCCTCAGTAACAGCACCACTCTTTAAGAACAATGTCCTGTCTGTTTTGTCAGTTTATATTGTGCTTCCCAAAGCTCCGGAAATCCTGGAGGGTCAGGGTGTCGGGCCCGAAACTGACATCTGGGCCATCGGAGTTCTGTTGTTCATCATGTAAGTACAAAGGTGTAGACAGAGTTTTTTTGACAAGTAGCTGCCGTCAGATTGTGAAGTGCTAACAAGGTCAATGTTTACGTGATCTTTATTTCCATCCTCCCCAGGTTGAGCGCCGACAGCCCGTTCCATGCTGAGCTCGGCTGGGAGCAAGACAGAAACATCAAGAAAGGGAAAATCCAGTTTGGACGCTGTTACCCTGGTCTGTCAGAGGGAGCCTTAAACTTCATGAAGAGCAGCCTGAACAACAAATCCTGGTGAGCAACTCTCTGAAAACTGTAGTAGAGAACATAAAAGCTGTACTCAAGTTCTTTCGTGTGAAGTGTTGTACTCGTGAATTAGGACCATAATTGCCTATGTTGTGTAATATGAATACAGGGGGAGACCCACTGCAGCCGAGTGTCTTCAGAACCCCTGGCTGAGATCCCATCGAGCACCGCACAAAGGACGACAGTCCAAAGTGTGTTTCTCCACCGACAAGCTTAAAGATTATCTCAAGCAGAAGGAGGAGAAACGAAACCAGGTTCACACTAAGATTCAGGGTCCCTTCTTCCAGTAAGGCGAACTTCAGGGGATTCTTTCACCATGTTTTGCAGCCTTGCAGCTGGCATGTTTCATTTCAGCTGAATGTTTCCCTTGTGAGTCTTCTCTGGCTAGCTGGACCCAGGCCCAGTTTCTAAAGTCATGTTAGCATCGTCTGATTTTGAAAATGTGATGCGTCTTAATGAGTTCTAAAATTTTTCAATGTGTTTTCAGCCAATGGCTTGTATATGTGAGTGTGCTGCACTTTCTGTCATTTGCTTTATATGGAAACATATCAGGGATCAGGTTTAGTCTGAGCAACGAGTGCATGAGTTGTAAAATTTAGATTTTGTGACATGAGAAACTGTTGCTTTGCTCCTTAGTAGATCATAAAACTATTACAGATGCACATGTTTGGCTTTAAAATGAAAAGTGTTTTCTCTGCTTTTCCTCTGATATTTTTCTGAGTGATATACGTTATTTAAAACTGTACACCTTTACCTTAACTTTAAAATGTATAACTGGAATATTGATTCAATTTGTAGGTTTTATTGGATCCCTCTATGTTCCATAAGACTTTAATATTCTGAGTTAGTGAATGAAAGACAAATTAAATGGCACAAATGTGGTCAGCCATTGTCCTCACATCTTTTATTCAGCCTCATTTGTGTACAAACACGCAAACATACATTGAAAAGCTATTAATGTAAAATATGCAGTGATTGCATCCATGATTACACAGACCTCCTCCTTCATGTAATCTTAAGAGAGTATTCAGCATGTGAGTGCTTTAATTTAAAGAACACCATATAAGTCACCAATACTTTTGCAGACATATCATATTTAACTACAAGTGAATGTATTTCTACTTTTAAAGAATTCAACAAAACACATAAAGGAATTAGTAAATATCTTCTGAATGATTTCTAAGAATTTCTTTCAGTGTGTGCACGGATGGTGGTACTCCACACTTTGGGTAATGTAGCACACAATAATTTGGCTTTAGGGATTTCATTCCTAGATATTCACCGTTTCACTAACTCTAACACAAACCCCCCGTTGTCTTGGTCAAAAATCACTCAATTCAGAGTCCTCCTTTCCATCTGAGCATCACTGAGCATAAAACTGTCCTGAGCAAACCTCCGACCATGTAATTTTGAAGGTAAAAGAAATAGAAACGTTTCTTCTGTCAGTGAAGGTCGAGATATTCAGGCCAGAGTCCCAAGTATTGGTTCCTCTGTCCCGCAGCAGAAAGACTGGATTACTGTTTCCTTCTTATGATTTGGCCTCCTGAACTTTTTGGATTTCCTGTATAAACAAAGATAACAGACACTTTTACATAATGTGCATTTAACTAAGGGTCTTGTCCAGAGTGATATAAATATATAGCAAAAAATAATTTATTTGTTGCACAAACAATAGCAAGGATATTTTATGGTTTTACTCACTTCATTGAGGATCTGTTTTAGCTCCTCATAGGCCCTCTCTAAGTCATCGTTGATGATAACGACATCAAACACTCCTGGCTCCTTACCTAGAAAAAAAATATTCTGTCAGTTACAGTAGTTTGTTGTTTTTTCTGGGTCATGTCCAAGTACAATTGCTGAGAAACTTACTGAGCTCCATATCAATGCGTGCGGCCTCGAGGCGTTTCTGTAAACTCTCCTCTGTTTCTGTCTGCCTGTCCCTTAGACGTTTTTCCTGAGAAAGGCAACAAAAAGATGTTTAGATGTTTGAAACTTGAGCCTCTGTGTGAAGTAACAAAACAGCAATCATCTCTGCAGTTCACACATTTCATAAAGAAATGTTTGTTTTTTTATTTTTCTCAGATCCTTTTCATGTCATCTTGTATCCCCCAGTATAAGATTTTATTCAGAGTCCTAAGATCGGAGTATAGATTAAATAGAGTGATCAAAGTACAAAACGTAGGGAAAAAACTCATAAATAATTATATTTGTCACTCCTTGGCAGCCTATGCACAAGCAAGAGCAGAGCTTAATATTTATATATATATATATGATAAATATATACATTATGCTAAATTGGACATTACCAGGATCTCCATGGAGGGAGGCTGGATGGAGATGTAGATGGGGTTGAGGTCAGTCTCTTTAATCCTCCTCACCCCCTGGATATCCACGTCTAAGATGCAGATTAGGTTCTGGGCCTGCACGTCTTCTATGGCAGCTTTACTGGAGAATCGAGGTATAGTCACATTATGAAATCACTGTACTGTACATGTGAGTGTGGATGGGTTTGACAATGTCCAACAGGGTACTGAGAAGTGTAATCATGTAATTCTGTGCTTCTCACACCTACTGACTAAGGTAAGAGGATCGCTGCATTGATCCGAGAAGCTCAGACCGGAGCCAGTGTGTGTGTGTTATCTTCAGAATAAGAGGAAGAGATTAAACTTGACACACAAGGCACTGAGCTGCAGCGTTGCTCTTTTTGACGTAACAGGGTTAAAGCCCCATCTGTCACCAGGCTATTATATGTCCTCTTGATCCCTGCGGACAAGCCAGAGGGGACTCTTATACAAGACAGCAGTCTTAATTTCTGTTGTGTTAAGTACCATCAGTAGCAGTGACACGGATCATTTAACAACTGGCTGTATTTTCAGTCATATTAGATCAGCTTTGCTTTCAGATTTTTATTTCAATACTGGGTACAAAAAGGCGTCTTAATCAGCATTTAGACTATTAAGACACAGTGAAACCACACAGATTAAGTAGATGTAAGCAATTATGTAGATTTTTATAAGGTTGCTTTTGATAGTGTGGCGAAGAAGATCATAGCATTCATGCTGAGACATGAATATTTACCTTGTTCCATACAGGTTGCCAGAAAACTCAGCGTTCTCTATGAAATCTCCTTTTTCAATTCCCTCCTGCATGGCCTCTCTCGTTGTGAAGTGGTAGTCTGCAAAATGCAATGTTCATACTGAATCCAGCTCGGCCATAAAGATTTGCACAGTGGAAAGAATTGATTAAAAAGAGGCGATTCATATCAAATGAACTACAGTTTAGTTAAAGATGACCCCAGTTTCATTACATTAAACTGTGAACACCACAGGCACAAAGGATAAGCTTCTATGTGTTGTGTTAAATTGACTGGATAATAATGGCTTATTGTGTATGATGTTCTCCTGAACTTTATTTGTGATTAATATTGCGTTGAAATAACAAAAAAACAATGCAGAAGTTCTCTAAAGAAAAGGCATGCAAAGATGAAAAATGTGTTTTTTTGTCAAAGATGCCATTAGTATAATTGTTACAGCGCACATTACATTGTCTATACCATATTCATAGGCCTAAATCTTCACAACATCAAAAACCTCTGGGGATCTAAAACAGCAGCGTTTTAGAAACAAACACTTTACTACTACCACCACTAATGGTCACTGTGACAACCCACAATCATTAGCATGACAACATGAAGGCTCCTGCTGCAGACTGAAGTAACAATCTGAGGGGAAACGCTGGATAGAGAAGGAATAGGAAGTGGCTGTGCTGTAAACAAACACATAAGCCTGAAAAACAGGCAGAATTACAAATAAACAGCACTTGGGAAACTGCAGTACATTAAATATTCCCTGAACAAAGTCCACTGCTGTGTTACTCAAATAATAGGACATTTAGATTAATGAAGGTCGATTCAATGTCCATCACTGTCAATTCAAATGAAAACATGAGTGACAGAGGGGTCGGTTGTAGGAGTCAGTAATTTTACTCATTAAAGAGACATAGCAGCAGTGTTTTAACAGGGCAGAAGGATCCTTTGTGTATTAAAAAAGATTCACTTTGTGGATCTTTCTCCCTGTTAATATGCTAATGGTTGATTAAATCACCAGTGCTCTATCAGCCACAGTGGGAAATGGGACCACATTTTGGACATAGAACGTCATGGGACCGGAAAAGGGAATGACTACCGAGGCATAAAAGGGGGCTATTTTCAAAAGCTTTTTACTCCAAAGTGTAGACTGTCTGTTCCTGTCTTTCAACCATTTTTCTCTTTGAGTTTATCTACGAATCCAATGACATCGTGCCAGGTTGATGAAAGTAACCCCCATCCCTTTGCCTTAAAAAAACTGTGATCAGGAATCACACTGAGGTCACCTTTATCTGTGGTTTCTGATTCGTTTGGACACGAAAATGAGGTTTCTAAGTCTTCAGAGGAAAAGACGTCTGCTACGGGCAGTAAAGTAGCCCCCAGAAGCATGGGGAGCTTGTTCAGCCCTATGGAGAAAGCAAAAAAGGCACAGAAAGAGGTTTATCCCTTTATATCAAGGGAGCTATGCAGGGGGACAAAACTATTTGTGCAGTTCACTTGGGAGTAAGAAGTGCTGTGGGCTTTATCTTTTGACCGGGTGGGAAGGGTGAGGTTGGGATACGTGGTAGAGAAACAAATAACAAAGAGGTGTAAAATACACTTTTATCAGAGCTACAGATTCAAATCCAAGACCAGGGCTGCAGCGTGGAGCGACCCACTTATTCACTTAAAACTGTCACCTCTGAGCAACTGTACCTTTGCCATCTTCCTCTCCCGGCCGAGGGTTCCTTGTTGTGTCTGTGAAGAGAGGATTTCGTCATTAAAACCCTCCCAGAAATAAGGTAACAAATCATCACTAACGCTGCTTTTGATAGATGTTCGAGTGATGTTTTTTTTAATAATCTCAGTCTCCGTGTAAGAGGTTTGGCATAGAATTTATTGGCCAGAGCAGATTTAGAGACTCTGTGACTCCTGCCCTACTTCCTCCCCAGACGAGATGTTTTGCGACGGGAGCCAGAAGCTGGCAGCCAAACATACGTGACACGCTGAATCCGAAGACGCCCTCATGATCCTTCATCAGCCTCTTCATCAGAGTGCTCTTCCCTGCTCCGGAGGGGCCGCTCAGCACCACGGGCCTCGGTCCTGACATTGTTCTGAGACAGGCGGGGACAGCGTGAGCTCAGGTTTGTGCCAAAGAGCAGATTAAAGTCACATCCGTGATCTGTGCCGGCATCCCTGAAGGTGTGGCAGCCATTTCTAGAAAAGGATGCGTCTTTATATTCATTGTTTTTTTCAGAGAATGGTTTGGATTTTTTTTTTTTACCTTTTTGTTAATGTATTTCTTCTCCTATCCATACATTACTACTGCAGTGCTGCTAAATCTCCCCAACTATCCTGTTAACTGATCTAAAGTGCAGTAAGGCTAATCCTTTGATCCGAGGTTCTCTTAACCACTACACCGTCAGGAAGAAACACCCCAACACGCACATAAAGGGTGAGAAGGAGACCTTTGACCTGGTATTATTTTGTCTTTAATCTCCACTGAAAATTAATTGATACCCAGGAAATTCTCCTTCCTATTTCCTTAATTGAAATACTGAAACATGACCACGTCCTAATTGCTGAGTCGTTAGACAGCCGGAGGCCCCGAGGTTAATGTTAAGAATGCCTGTTAATGAAGTCGTGGCAGGTCAGTCAGCAGGATTAATTGGATCTGGGCTAGCCGGCACAAAGGGTCCAGGACAGGTGACCCATTTACCTGCTGCGCAAAGAGAGGATGATGGTTCAGGGACACTTTTAAATCAATTCATTTAAAATCCCCATTAATATAATTGCTCATATAACATCAGTCTGCAACCGCCCAAAAATGTCCAACCTCTCCTTTTAACATTGTGGTACTGCTTATATTTCATCAGTTTCACTTGCAGTTTTAAATAAGAACAGTTAATCAATCAAATCTCAAACAATTATTTGGTATTTTCTCAAACTTTTTAATCTTTTAGCGCTCATAGAAAAAAGTTATTAACAGTTCAACTGCAGGAGCCAAACAACTAGTTCAGCCTATTCACAGTCACCAAAACAGATCATTTGAAATGTCAAAGCTGTAAACAATGACATGTGTTGTAAATATGCAGTATAACAGCCTCTACCTGTGTGTAAAGCACTTCACCTTAGCGTTTAGTTCAAATTTGCACCTAAACAAACTCTCACATGAATCAGTGATGTAACTGAATATCTGTTTATTGTGTAAGTGCTCAGTTTAATGTTTCAGAGCTGCACAGATAATCTTTATAGTTCACTGTAAAAAATCTGTCAAAAGTTCAAACTTACCTTCTCTCACGCCGCCTGCACAGTCTGTGTGTTGGAGACGTTTAGTACAAATGATTCTACAGCCGGGCTTCTTAATGGACTGTGTGCAATGTGTGTGTGTGTGCAGCTCACTGTCAGTCTAAATTACCACCACTTCCCCTCAGCTCAGTGACCAATCACACGCGTGCATCCTGGCTTGTTTTTGTCAATCCGTCCATACAGGTTGCTACTCTGGGTGGGTGAGATTTTTACAAACAAATGAACATTTTACTTCTGACGTCCCTGCAAAAGAAGAAGTTCTGTGTAAATGCTTTTTTCCTGTTGTGAATATGGAGACTTCGAGATTTGGGCTGTGAAAAAGATCAGTTTAAGGTCAAATAGGTAAACTTACTGAAATTACTCTTCATAATTTCACTATTGTAAAATTCAACTAAACTCTTGTTCATACATGAAGTTCACCTGGAAGAAGCATTTGTAACCTTTATTTATCCAAGATACTTTCACTGAGAGCATCGACCTTTTTCAGAAAGTTACAAATATTCACAACAGGAAGCTGGCCGGTACAACTATTCAGCAGTTGGAGGTCAACGTGGTGGAAATGAGAGAAGCATATGATTTGCTCTTTGACTTCCCCCTCTTAATCATTTACAGTATAATTTTAAAAAACAAACTCTAAATTGCATTTTCCTCTCATTAACTATGATAAATTATTTTTTTGTGCCGTTTTCCTCCATTCATGTGATTGAACCCTTTAACATCAGGACCACAGTGGTCTTCTGTGCCCCCACCCTCTACCCCCCATGCAGTAAAAGCTCAGAATAGCAGGCTTTAGCGTCCCTCAACTCCAGATGAGCTGAGATGGGCTCTGCCTGGCTAATCCTGCGCCGACCCACTTCTTAGAGGACGAACACACCACACAGTCATCATCACAAGGCCGTCAACAGGCCCCAACAACACGAGATGCTGAAATCCTCATAATCAACAGATGAATATTCAGGAAACTTTTTAGACGCACATTTTTTTATTTTTATTATTGTAGTAACATTGATAAAATTAGATTTAATAATCCTATACAAAGAAACACATCGATGACAAAGACAATAGGAGCCTGGATGCAATGAGATTACTGTAAATGTTTCCAACCTACAGGAGCTAAACAAATAATAAATGGTGGAAGACAAACTCTGTACAGTAAATACAGTCGTGTTTTGTTCTGCTAATCAACATCATATACACACACCAATCCAAACATACACAAAACTATGTACATGTGCCTTGCATGTGATTCAACTATTTGTTTTTCCCCATAAAGAGAAAAAAAAGGATTATAAAATTGATATATATTGTTCCAAAGCATTTTTTTTCCTTTTGTTTTTCAGTGCCTGAGCTTTCGGTTGTGGTTCTGGTTGGTGTTTGATGCAGCAGGAACGTGGATATTGTACAAGCCTGTAAGTGAAGGTCAGAGGTCACACTCGCTGTTCTTCAAACTGTCAGGGGTTAGTGAACGTTAGGAGTACGCTGATGTGCAGGTGGGATGGGTGAGGTCTGAGGGGGAGGAGGGGGAGCAGGAGGAGGAGAAGGGTGGGAGTCTATGACAGGCCAGCTGCCCACAAGTCCACCCCTGATTGGTTTGAACAGAAGAAGGCCCCTCCCCCGTCCCTCCAGCGTTTCCCAAGGGGCTGAGCTACAGGAAGACTCGCCTCAGGTCTCCAGGTGAAGTGATGGTGTTGCACTGAGGACACAACTTCTTTGCTCCCTAAAAAAAAAGAAAAGAAAAAAAAAACTTTTATCCAACACGCCCTGTGGTCACTTCATTTTAATCTTTATATGAATCGAGACAAATGTGATATTTCACCAGCGTTCGAAGCCAACACTCCTCACAATGAACGTGCCAGCACTGGATGGAGGTGAGAGGGGTGGTGTAGGTGTCCTGCAGAGAGAAAAGTACAGATACAGATGATTCCTCTGCTGTAGTACAAAAAGCTGCCACTAGATGTCCATGTGAAACTGCAATAGGAGCTTTAAACTGCTCTGCTGGTTAAACTTTAATTGAAGCGCCTTTAACAATCGGAAAGGTCCTGTCGGTGAGTTTGCTTATTCATTATTCTGTTTTTATAGATAATAAATGTGTGTAAATGTGTCTTTTGGCAGTTCCATAAGACAGCAGCAAGACAAGTCTATCACTTATAACGAACACCGCCTCCTTCAGCACCACAGTTCAAACTTTGGGTTTTTGACATGTCTAACCAAAGATCGGTAGCCATTTTCACAAATGTTTAACTGTTCATTTGATTGTAAGAAATTTATTCTTTTGGCTGAGCTGTGAATTTGGGCTCGTGCACAATTTATTGTACGATATGTTATTGCAAAGTCAAGAGGTGTATGAAGAAGGGTTCTAATTAATCTTTATTTTCATTATAAATTAATCTCCTTTTTTGTAGCTATCAATTAAACATTTGCTTTTTAAAATCAATGTGTTTTTTTTAATTTTTGGAACATTTTGTTGAATCAAAAGTCCCAGATGAAAAAATTAAACAGAGAAAATCAACATATTTTGGGAAATAGTGAAATGTGTGGATTTCTTAAATAAATGACATAAATGGTTATTTGATTATCTAAATATGTTTTATAACTTTCTGAAGATCAACTCTTGATTCATCAACCATGAAGCACTACAATATTTCTGAAAAATCTAATCAGTGTCAGAGCTTGGTTTCAGGATAAAGATTTGTTTTAAACATCATCCTATATTAACTTAATACAGAAGAAATCATTCTCATACAGAGTATGAGAGGGAGGTCGTGAAATGAAAGTTATTTAAAATGTTTCATATTTTTAAAGGCAAAAAAACAAAAAATGAAAGAAATCTATCAAAACAGATCAAAATATCATTATCATCGTCATATCTATATTCAACTGAAAGAGTGCGACCAATGATGCAGGTTACTACAGGAGTATCAGCACTTTCTGCATTACTGCACTGTTATCTCCATTTTGCGTGTCTGCTCTGTCAATTTAATTTGCCATCACACTCACCATGCAGATGAGACATTTAAATCTGTCTCCTTTAGACAACTGTTTCTCCAAATCCCGTATCCGAGCTTTAAGTGCATCCAGAGTTGTCAGCGTGGAATCCTCTGAGAGCCTACACACACACACACACACACACACACACGGGTGGACGGTAACAGGAGGGGAGATGGGAGGGTGCGTGAGTTAGGCAGACACTGGAGAGTCATTTATAAATCGAAGACAGATTAAATTATTCGCTGGCCAACATGGACACTGAGCATGAAATTTATCAGCAATCACACTGGCTGCATTCGCTGTCTCATTTATCATAGGCGGGGGGGTGGTGAGGTGAGGGGGGGAAAGGGAGTGAGGCATCAGGGTTCTCAGAGAGACAGACGTACACACGCGTGCACAATTACAGGAAAGGCTATATGCGCAAACACACTGTACGGCAAAACAGACAATGCGTTAAGTGTGATGAAATATGTGTACACTTGTGCGTCGCCTGGAGCGACCTTGATTGATGATGTCATCACATTGATACAGTGTTCTGCTTTGTGCTGGTGGGAGCAGGTCATCTGAACTGATACAACACAAAGAGCAGAGTCGCTACTGTTACACTTCCTCAGCTCTGATTGGTTGATTCACACGTGTTAAAATTCATTCATTTCTCCCATTGCCATTTGACTGATTTTCTTTAACTTTGTTTCAGGTCTTGAGCACAAGAACTTTTCTATCAAACTTATGACACAAAAATACTTAAACAGACGTAATGACATCCAAACAAACTATTCTACTAAACTAAGGAAGGGCTTTGTGAGCTGGAAAAGCAGTGGTGAGCTGAAGAACTTAAATAACTGGGAGAAGAAAATCATTATTTTATTATTATAATATTACCAATATATTACCAGCTAAAAACTAATCATTCTATTTTTTTGTTAAATGCCAAGACAAAAAACATAAAACTTAAAATAAACCAACCTGAAGTGTGTTATGTCTGAAACACTGGGGCCTTGAGCAGTGGAGATGTCTCTGGCACTGATAAATGTTACACAAACATGTTTGCTGTGTGTTGTAAGGTCTGAGCAACCCTAATATACACAATATAATACAAACATACCTCTCTATTTCAGGGTTTTTGCAGGTTTTCGGGAGACCTGCTATGCTGCCGTCCACTTTCTCTCCACTGCTGGTAGATGGACTTCCTGAGTTAAAAACAAACAAATAAAATAGATGAATAAAGTAATATGCACCCTCCCCCCTCATTTGATAAATGTATCTATTAAGATTTTGCTTGACTCACCATCATTTGACCATTTGGAAAATTCTAGGATGACTCTGGAGTCGCTGCTGCAGCTGAAAGAATAAAACAAAATGTACAAAAGTGAAAGGAAAATCATCACTAATGAATAATAAGGAATAGATAGCAAGATAATTTGTGATATTTAACTGAATGACACCCAACCATGCGGGTCACATACTTGACTGTTGTCTCCTTGGAGTTTTCTGCTGAGCAGGGGATTACATCTGTCTCTGTGTATCTGGGAGCAAAGGTCAGGAAAAACAAAACAGCACACTACTAACACCAAGTAATAACCTTATTTAACATCTAAAAGGCTCAAATACATTATATATTATTAATCAAAAGAAATAAAGAAGCACCCACAAGACCATTTTTTAAGTTAAAGCCAAATTTGCAACCTCTTGACATTACTGATTCTAAAATGTTGATACTTATTATGTTTGAAATTAAACATAAGTAGAAAAGGATACTGTGCTCTGCCATACTCCAGAGTATCATCTCCATCCACATCCAGGTCTGCATCGCTGTCTCGACACTCCTTAGAAGTTGAGCTCAGCAGCACTGCTCCTGAGGAGACAATATCACAAGAAAACATCAGAATTCATGTCACCAGTGCTCCTGTTTAAACAACTGTGGTGAAGTTTCTTGTGAAAGGACAAAGGAGAAAAAGTTTTTCTTCTTTCTAAGGTCACAGAAAGGTAAATTTCAGAATCAGAGGATGTTGGGTCGCCTGTCTTTCTCCCCCATCTGCCTGTTTCTGTCAGTCAGTGTGTAACGAGTCTGCAGGTCAGATCCTCCTTCTCGGATAAAGGAAAGGAAACCGTTACTTTTTAAACGAACCTTCAAGGCATCCTGCTCCGCTGTAATCTGGACTGAAAAGTTCAGTGGTTTTTCAAACGCCACTCAGTCAAATTACTCTCCCTCCACTGAACGAGATCATGCACACGGGTACCTCTGTGGCCCGCGCACACATTCATGACACGCACAGATTCACGCTCACCTTTAAATCCTCCAACTATGGACGTCATCTGTATCCTTCTCCTCTCGTTCCACTCGTCCTCCAACGACACCATGTCCGCTGAGCCCTCCTAAAGCACACACACAAAAAACGCACACATAAAGCACACATTTTCGCTGCCTCTGTGAATACATCCATATGCCTCCCACGGCCTCAGGCTATGTATCCGCTTCTGTGTTTTCGTAGCTGTGAGCCAACGCCGGCGGTGTTTTCACATGGATACACAGCACGCTGACAGTGATCCTGATGCTACATGAACAAAAGCAGAGGTCCGGACCACCGGGATTCTCTCAACCTGAGGACTACCAGCTACACATTTATATATATA
>JAOXYL010000105.1:14010839-14023982 GCA_028564955.1 Terapon puta
TATATATGAAGAAATAGTTTCACCTCTTTTCTCGGAAATAAAAAGTAAAAAGTAGTAGAACACACACCTGTCCCTCTTCTTTCCTCCTCTTCAGCTTCCCAATCCTGACTGTAAAAGACAGAAAGTACAAGTAGATGAGACAATGATCCTTAAAAACAAGCAACTTTATTTGGTCCCTTTATCAGGTTGTGAGGTCTTGTCTTACTGTGTTACATTCAAAATGTCATAAAACAAAAATTTTTTGACGTGCACTCTGTGCTCTTAAAATCCAAATATAAACGTGTATAAAAGGGAAAACATTAAAAATGTTTGAAACAGGCAGCAGTTTGTGAAAGAAGTCACACAGAGAAAAGTAAGGCACTGTATACATTATTGGAGGACATAATTTTCATGATTTGTAAGTTAAATCCTGAGGTTAAAAATGGAGCACACTATAAAATAAGATAATGTAACATGTTTGACATGTTAAATACATATATATTTCTGGGGTGGTGCTGCTGTTTCTTAAGTAAAGAAAACACAAACGATAATGAACCTTGCTTTTTTTTAAGTAAAACATAAGTTGCAGCACTCTCTCTCACCACCCCAGTATTTATCTCCACACATGCAAGAGGAATATTTTAATTGTTAAAACGTTAATTTTCAGATATTTATTTTTGCATTGCCACAAAATGATGATGATAAACATGAAAATGTTTTATGCCATGTCAACTTTTCAGAGTAATGTAATTTCTTCAATTTTGGCATTTAATTCTTTACTTAATTTCAACAGTGTACAACATTGATTCCCGACAATGGCTTTTTTGTACTTGCCACTTGCAGGTGAAGTACCTCCTCTGATTTAAAAAATAGAAATGTATTAAAAAAAATCTATGGCAAATGATAAAAAAAAAAATTATGTCACTCTAAGGAAGTAGAAATAGCACGGTTGCAAATCTGAACAATAGTCGAGATTGCTATTTCTCATATAAAGAAATATGGTAAGAATATTGTTGGTGTTAAATAACATCCAGTTAAAATGCAGTTTAAATGAGGACACGATGGGTGTTGATGAATGGCTGCTTGAGCTCATCTCAAACCACAGTGTTAAAAAATATCCAAATATTTTGTTGCCCAAACTCCTTTTAAAACATTTACACCTCATGTGTGACCTGAAACTTAAAAAAAAGGCATAATCACAAACACACACTCACACACAAACAAACTGAAGTACACTTTACCACCAAAAAGCACGGATGTGGGCTGTTCAGATATATAGTAGATAACAATTGCAATGAATGCAAAACCTCCCATCCTGTCACCCCCACACCTCCCCCCCAGCTCTTCTCTCTGATATAAAAGTTAACATGGCAGAACACCAACTGCACCTCCTCTCCCCGAGTGACCTGACTGACTGCAGATTGCATAAGGGGACATTAAGTTTTAGGGCCCTCTAATTCCTGCGGGATGACAGTGGACCCCCGTGTGAAGAAGGAATGGTGGTGGTGGTGGTGGTGGTGGGAGAGGGGGCACACAGAGAGCTGGTGGCCGTGACCCGAGAGCCGCAATCCCAGCGAACATAATGAGGGTTAAAGAGACGGTCATAGATGAGGAAGAGCTCATCAAACGGAGAGAGGAGAGAGAGGGAAAGAGGGAGAGAGGTTGATTAATCAACAGAGAACCCCCCACTCACCCCCCATATCCTCCTCCCCCTCCTCCCCTCTTCTTTTTCCTCCCTGACATGTATTTAGAAGCTCATTATGCTGTCCTGTTATAAGACCCAATAAAGGCTAACAGACCTCGACAGCAGTGGCAGTTTGAAGAGTCAGCTAAGAGCCGGAGAATCTCAGCGCTAATAATAACAGTAGTAAGATGTCAGCCACAACTTTAAGGATGCTCCGTGGGTCCGCATCAGTGCAGAGACTCTGTTATATCACTTTCGATGACTGCTGGAAATTCTGGAAAGTTTCCCTTTCATTATTCCCTTTTATTATTATTATTTATTAGGTTAGCATTAGGTTTAAAGGTTGTAAGTGATGGCTTTATTACTGGTTTATTAATGGTCATTCACTAATCGTTTACATCTTAGATCCATTTTAAGACATTAATATGAGAAAGTTTGAGGTTTCCATTTTTTAACTTGTATTTTAGGGCATCGATTTATAGGTGGTGGTAACAATTCTTTATTGATTACATACTAAGTTTTATAACTGCACGTTTGAAAAAAGCAAAGTGTCATTCATGCCATGGGAGGATAAACAGCAGCACACAGACCTAAGGTTTAAAACACAGGCATGAAGCTGGAGATACATGGTTTTCATTGGACAGAGGTAACCGGTAAATTATCTATTAAAACCAAACCATTAATTATAACTTATAAGTCCTTCATTAAAAAAAGTCTCTCTTTCAGGTTTTGAATTTAACTTGATGGTGAAGAAAGTGCTTCTCGATGCATCTTACCAGCTTGTGTGCAGTCTAGGTGGGCTCCTGCGCTGTGGGGGCGTAATGGGGCAGATTTGACGTAGCACCTGCACCAGCAGAGGTCATCGACTGTTAACATATCAAGAGGTCAAAGTTCAAAGGTTAATAGCTCCTCTGCTCGTGTGGGCGCTAGGCCGGTGGAGATGTGGTGGGAAAAAAAGGGGTGATATCTGAACGGCTGGTGGGGGAAGAGGAGGAGGGAGGGGGGGTTGGTGGTGAAATACATAACTGACCATGTCAGTGTGAACAAAGGAAACAGGAATGTTTAAAAAAAAAAAAAAAAAAGCTCCTTCATTTTTTAAAAAATCAAAACCATTTAAAACTACAGACCTCCTGAGCCATCACTTAATAACAAACTGAGCCAGCAGCAATGAAACACAACGCTCCACACACATGCATCAACGTACCATTTAGTCTGGTGTGTCTGTTGGCCCGCACACGGAGGAACGTCTGCAAAAACACAAAGGCACATCAGGATTTTTCATATATTTCTCAAATACAAACATAATCTCAAATCCCTGTGATGTGATTGGCGGGACACTTTAATTTCGCTGCATTTTTGATTGTTGGTGATCTTGCTGTGCAGCGCTTTGCTGTTCACTGTCTGTCCTTCTGTTGTTGTGGTCCTGATGTTGTGGAGACAAAGGCAATTTCCAGAGGGATAATGAACAAAACTAACTCAATGTTTCTACTGGAATAAATGAAGAGCAGCGCAGCAGATGGCAGTGAGATGTTAACACAGCAGATGTCTTCATTTCTTGTGCTTGGCATGATCGCACTTGTTACCACGGTCATCCTTATTACAGAGAGCAAAACTGGTAAATTTACCCATCTTTGTGTGCATTTCCTCTTCAACTTCTTAGATTATATATCTACTTAATTCTATATATCAAATGGCATTATATCGAAAAAAAAATTCTGTTCTCACACCCGTGTTTTCACGCAATGTAAAAAAAAATTGACTCGACTTCTGATGAACCTATTACTTTTAAGTGAGGTGTTGAGTGTTCAGCAAAGCATTTCATTTCAACCCCAGACCATAAAACTGTTGAGTCACTGGCACCACACCAGGAAAGAAAACTATGTTTTTATGATGTTGCTAACTACTAGTTGTCCAGCGCTCCTTTAGTGCACTAATCAAAAGTAAGAGTGCACATTTGGAAGTGACGCATTCTGCTAAAATTCTGCTAAAACTACCTGAACATAACACAGACTGACATAATACATAGTTACCTGCAGTATGAAGCTGACAAACAACTTAAATGATGAACTGTACATTTATGTCTGTACCTGTGTAGTATTTTCATTTTAATGTATCATTAAGTTGAGGTTTTTGTACATCTTTAGGAATAGCAAGATGCTATTATCCATTTCTAAGTCGTCCATCAGTGGACACATTTATAGTCATGATGCTCTGTAGACCTGAAACTCCTGAGATGCTGGATTTCTCTGTTTTTTAAGCTCACCTGGTAACGGTCAGAGTGGACGTCGTCAGACGGTCGAGGAGGCGAGCTGGGAGAACCTCCTTCCCGCTTGATATGGAGAGAGAGCGACAGAGACTGGATGGAGAAAAGAAGACAGAATCAACAGGCTGCACGGCTGTGAGCGTCTTCTCTGGAAACTCGTGAGCCACATCAACTTTTTTTTTTTACCTTCGCCGTCCTTATGAGGTGGTCGTGCTGCATCGGAGTGGCACTGAGGAGAAAAGAGGCAAATAATACAGAAGCTCATATGTTAAACAAGCTTGCGAACAGGAGCCACACACACACACACTAACACACACCAATCAACCACACGATGTTCCTATAAAATATACAAACACAATATTGTCTTTTAAATGTCATCTCATAAATAACCTCGGCTTTTATCTTGTCTGAATTTGTATCTGAGTCCACATAACCACATTTTACTCTTGCTCACTTTATGTCTATCACACAGATACTATATGCACACACACACACTCACACACACACACACACACACACACACACACACACACACACACACACACTGTCCCCGTGGGCCAAGTTCAATTTGAAACCATTACTGTCCACGGAGCGGTCGTTAAGCAGATTTGGAGTGTAATGTCTTTATTGGAGGAATCATTCTTCTGGTCTAAGCAGCAGGTAATGTGTGTGTGTCTGTGTGTGTGTGTCTGTGTGAGTGTGTGTGTGTGTGTCTGCGCACACCTCTGGTCCTCGTGTGTATGCTTTAGACTGTGTGTGCGTGTGTGTAGGGCTCAAAGCAGCCATTAGCAGGACATTATCCACCCGCTGTATGATTTGTCGCCCCGAGGCCGGAGGCTGTAATATGAAATATGTAGGGAACAATGAGGCAGCTTGTAAACACTGCACGCAGGTGACAGAGAAGACGGGAGATACCACTTGGGGAAACTGGGGAGGGGGAGGGGGCGCTCCAGGTACTAAATCTGTCAGCATTAATTATCACCTGCAAGCTGAACAGAATAGAAAGTTTGAGCTGCAGAACAGGAAGAAAATGACAAATGGAGAAAGTGGAACATCAGAAGCAAACAGAAAATGGTTAGAAGGAGGATGAGACGACGTGATTCTCAACAATAAACCACTTGGTGGCAGGTTGTTAAAATAAGTTAATGGAAGAAGATGAAGAAGATTTACTGAATCGTGGCATGAATGGAGGAAAAATACCTGATTTGTAGCTGGGCGAGTTTGGTCAGCTCCTGCTCCATGTGCTCCTGCAGCTCTCCTGGTCGTAGAACAGCCTGGCAGACTGGACACACTGGGGCCTGAGCGTCATAGAGACCCTTCACTTTGCCTGGATGACAGGAGAGGGGTGAGAGTTAAGGGGGAGTTAGATGCTTTTTCAAGCTGACTTGGCCTTTGAGGATGTGAAAAGATTACATGTACCAAAAAGGGTTTACATGTTACTGAGAGATGATGTAGAGAGTTTTCTTTTTTCCAATAAAAAAATTAACAACCTAAATCAGTCGGTCTTGCACATATAATTAATTTCCCTTTTTTTGCATTTGACTTTGTGAAACAACATCCGTCCATTCCTGAAAAATGTCAAAGCTAGTTCTTTTCCACGTCTAAATCACTTAACTACACATCCCTGCATAAATGTTCATGGGACCATTAACGAGGGACAAACATAAATTCACATGATAACATTAGATTTGCACATAAAATTACTTTTTTTTGTGTCCCTGTTAGTTTGCATTTAGGATGTTTTATTTATTTTATTACATTTATTACACAGTCAGAAAAGAAGTGACAGGAAAATAAGGTGCGAGAGAAAAAGGGCGACATTCAACAAAAACCTCAAGCTGGATACAAACTGGGCATGCTGTGATTACATGGTCAGCACATTGAACCCCAGGACCACTATGACACCTGCTCATTAAATTCATACTTTTTTTAGTTCACTGTGTGTGTTTGCGTGTCTACTCTGGACACCCATCTGTGCCACTGACAGACAGTGACAGAGAAAGTAAAATAAGGTTACACACACATAAACACACACGGCTATGGCCCCCTGCTGTCAGTGTGTTGACATCATAGGCTGTCAATAGGAACATTACCCAGGAGGGCCACTCGGCCCATTGGGCCCCACTGATGGATTACTGCCATAAGCAGCCAGCTGGGAGCCAGAGGAGCTCTACTATATCAAGATTTTACCTAGTAGATGAGGTGATTTACTCCTGAAAGCCATCAATCACACGGAGAGAGCTAGTAGGCAAGATGCACCTAATTTCCCATCTCTGCACAGTCAAGGAAAAACAGATGACAGGGCCAACAAACATAATTCAACACTTTTTAATACAGAACATTACCAACACATTAGTATTTCTGACAGTTTCTGAGCCCTCAACATGGAGCATGGCGGACTGAAGTTCCTTGAGGACCCTATTATCCAAACACTGGACTTTTCCAGACTAGCACTTTTCCCTTGCTCCACTCCAAATGACCAGCGACATGACAAGCTCTGATACCGATGTCTGTCTGCGAGTGGCGTCCCCTGACATCAGTTGAGCTATGAGCCCCCATAATGAGGAACCAAATAGGACAAAATGGCCTCTAAATAAAACATCGGGCGGAAAATAGAAAGTGGAGTCGGGTGTCCTTGGGAGAGTGACAGCTTTCCAGCCCCCCCTTCTTTCTCTCTCGCCTTTTTTGCATCCCCTCGCGGAAGCCTAAATGACTTTTCCCGACACGCATCGAGCGTTCCCGGGCTTTCTGCGCTCTGCCGCCCGGAACATGCAGGCATCAGTAAACAATGAAATCTCTGGGCTGAAATTGAATTTATAACCACATTACCTGCACAGATAACGTCTCTGAATGGCGCCGCGATAAGAGCAAAGGGATTTGATTTTCAGGTGTTTTATTGGTCCACTTTTTGGATAAGCTCCCCTCCTCCAACTACAGCTCCCCCCCACCCTTCACCTCTGCTCCACACAAACATCAGATTTAATGGTGTGAGAGCGGGCATGTTTGGATATATGGTGTGTGTGTGTGTGTGTCTGTGTGTGTGTGTGTGTGAACATGCTTTTGCTGAGGCCTGACTCTGCGCTTGTGCTGCACTCTCGTAAGTGACAGTTGTTGGTTCATGACCACCTTTTTACACGTCTCCAACCCCCAAGCTGCCCTGCGCCCCCTCCCACATAAACCCTGTCAGTATCAGTCAGCCTCAGCCCCTCTTCAGCCTGGGGGGTCTCAGACACACAACAGGGGGCTGTAAAACCTGCCTTGGGGCTTGTTAACTGTTCCCTCACTACGGCAACTGGCTCGGGCGGATTGGCCCTCTCTCGCCGGGCCGTGCTGAGCTGGACTGGCCCGTCTCCTAATGGATTCACTGCCTCTGTCTCTCCAATTGCTTCCTTTTTCTGTCTTTGTGTCTCGCCAGTTCAGGACCTCCTTTCCTGGATGTCTAGCCTTTGTCCAGCTGCCATTTGCTCGCTTCACTTACTGATCCCACTTGGGAGGACTCTTCTTTGGCTGCATTCAACTCCTGAATGAAGCGAAAAATGTTGATCAGAAGGGGCAGAATTTAATTTTTATCCCTATTTTATTTCATATTACATATAGTCATCTTGATGATCAGTTTACAATGGTAGTTTAATGTGCAAATGGAAAACCCCAAATATCGAGCTGTCATATAAAATAAAACTATTTGTATTTTTTCCAGCAAGGAATCTCACAGTGGGGCATAAACCGATATGACTGAATACTACATCTTATCTCCCCTTGGACTTGAAGAGAACACACCCCTGAGGCCCAAAAGCCCATCAAAATGTAGAGATACGTCTCTGCCCCATGCCCACTATCAGGAGCATCATGAGATAGTAAAGTTCATGTTTTGAAACAAAACAAGATATCGCTGTCCCCCTCATCCCCTTTTATGATTGATGGCCAAATCCAGTTTCTGTTGTCCCGCATCAAGATGTGGACCGCGACTGTCCCACGCTCGGTGCTCACCGCTGAAAAAGAGAGATCAGAATCCCGCTGACAAATCCTCAAAGCATCGAGTCCCCCTGAGGGCCTGGGTAATGGCCGATGCCAGCGCCCATATGACGGCTGCCAGTTGTGCTGATGCAGACAGAGCGAAGATGCCTAACGTGACCTTTAGTGAATGCCACATCACATCAGGCCTGGATGTCACCCGCTGACATTATGCTGGGGCATGAAAAGGCTGTTCTGCAGGGGAGACATGGTGACGAACGTCCCCCCGGTGACAAACCTGTGGACGTGGTATAATTCTGATTGACGTGTGGCGGATTGGACGACTTTGAATGGCAGGGGACGAACAGGCAGGCGGCCAGAGGAGGATGTGGGGTTTGTTTTGCGTCAGCTGGGCCTGTTTTTCTCTGTGTTTCGCTGGCGATAAAGTGCTGAGACAACTCACTCCAACTGGCATCATTATCCCAATCATCAAACAATTCTCTAAGCACATCAGAAATCCCTCTATAAAGTCATAACAAGCACAGACTCTATATAACCAGTAGGCATGCAGAGGTTGGCGGGGGGAGTGAAGTTAACGCTTGGCGGCTAACACTGCAGTGGTGGGTTGTGTAGGCAGGTCCTTGGCACACTTTCAGAGGAGATGGAGGGCTATAAAAGCCATTGGCTCCTGCCACACCTGTACCCCACCCTATCCCGCGGCCTGCTTCCTATTTAAAAGCATCACATGCAGGATATTAGTCAGGGGTTTTTGCCGTCTGTGAGGTAGAACTAACCTCTGAAGCAGAGGGGGGAGAGGGGAAAGTATGCAGGCCGCCGTTTGTTTTTTATTGGGGAAATAATGGCCTATTGAGAGGTTGGGTATTTAATGAGCAACATAATAGGCCCTGTAGTAACACATCTGCTATGAGCAGAGTCATTTCCTCAGCTTTCAAAGGCTGCTGCTCCAGCCTTTGAAACAGCAAGTCCAGTTGCCTTTGACTTAGTACTTCTAGATATCTGCTTTTTATTAATTGCAGAATTGCTACAGCAGTAATGCATAGAAGACAAATGTGCTGCTCGGCTCCATATTCAATCCTAACCATGTTCAGTGGCCAACAAAGGTACACTTCCTCTCCTGGCCTGACCTCAAATCTCTCACTGTCCAATCTAATTCCAGCATCCTTCAAAAATATCCCTCCTACTCTGCAATCAATTGTGTTTAATGTATTAAAGACACTCACCACAACCACCACAACCTTTGGCCCTTGCACAAATCAATGCCTCGTTAGACCACTAATGATCATTCATTGACTAATAAGATCTGTATCAACCTCTTGTAGAACATTGATTGGCCTTTGGCCTCTGTAGTGCTCTGTGCATTACGCAGACAACGGGAGAAGGCAGCTGTAAGTCCTGAGGAGTTAGATGATGAAAAAGCTCCTGGTGGGAATGGACAGGAATCCTAAACCCCAAATAGACTCATTCTGAAGCACCTCAGGCCAAAGCCCTTTTCTTCTGCCCCACAGATCAATGGACATAACCTCTCTGACCACAGGTCAATCAGCACACAAACCCCCAATTTCTCTCCCTCTCCCTCCTGTTCCTTCTCTCTCTCATCGTCTCCATTAGTCACTACAATTGCTCCATCAGGTGCGGGCGTGGCTCAGCATGTATGTGTCCAATCATCTGGTTGATGGAGAGCAGACTGGGTAGCTGTGCGACTCTGTCCCTGTGACCACGTTTCCCTTCTCAGGACCTGAGGGCAAAGATCGAACCCTGCCTCCGCCTCGCTCCAACCAATCAATCTGGCCCTCATTGAGATGCATGGCTCAATGATCTTTGATAGTGACTTACAGATTGGAGAGAGGGAGTGGAAGTCAGGGGGAAAGTTAGGACTGTCCTTGGGCATTTGCTATAATATGAGGCTACTTAAAGACCACCTCTTGGGAAAATACCTGCAGATCTGTTCAAGGTTTGTCCTAAAATGTCTTCCAGTTCAAAAGCAAGTTTCTGTTTGGGCATCTTGGATCAGATTTAAATGGTCACATCTCTTTTTAGACTGGTTATGGCTGTCTGGTTTCTCTTAAATTGGGTTTCTTTTTAAAAAAATGTTTTTGGGTAAATCTTCAAGCAGTTTGTTTTGCATCAGACCCAAAATCCTCGGCCTATCAGGAGCTTTACTGATCCACTGGAAACCCTGTTTCCCTTCTCTCTTCCACCATTTACTGTCATCTACCATAATCTCAATGCCCCACAAAAATACATTTAGAATTCCAGGAAAGGAAGTAATGAACTCCAGAATCTACGATCCTCCAAAAGCTGAGACGTAATGGGACTCCTACCGTAGGCCAAACCCAGACACTGACACCTGTTTGCTGACCGTTGTCTGTCAAAGTCAGCGCAGTCACTTTGGATCAAGAAGCCGCTGACAGCGGACAGCGATACAGCTGTTTGACGGTGTCCTGTCACTCATCCTGATGCCGTCAACCTGCACTCACTAGACAGGCTGAAATACACCAAGATCCAACTGCATCGTACAGTCAGGATTTGTTCCCCTCAGCACACATCAATTGCCATTTTCGATATAAGTTCCTTTTTACCTGTGGGGAGCAAAATACACGTTTTACTTTTGCTCTTCAATTCTGTTTCCCATTGCTGAACTTACAGCTATTTGTAGTTTTTACATTTCCATTCAATTTCAGGAATTAGAGAATGGGTTTAGAAAATCTCAAACACTTGGGTTTGTATATTTTTACAGAATAAAGTGGTGAGCAAGCCAAAAAACATGAGGGTGCCTCTGTTAGATTTAAGATTTTAAGATTTAAGATCTAAGAACACCCTTTATTATCCCACAAGGGAGAAATTTACATTTACGTCCTGTTGTACAGTACTTTTTAGCTCCTGGAAAGCTAACATTTTGAAGATAAAGAAGATAGCAATTTTTAGCAGCAGTGGAACCAGTTGGCACAGAAAAGTGCTTGTAGTGGTTACAAAGAATGTCTTCCTCTGGAACTGGTAACTTGTGAAAAAAAAAAAGTGTAAACCTGCTGTGAGGTACTTATATTTTATGTACTGGTATGATTGCTGCAATATATTTTCTTTTTTTTTGTATGTACGTGTGGATTGAAGCAAGCACAAGTTAGGTCATTGTCTCAAATCTATACATCATTCTTGTCATGACCATCTCAACCTCTTTGTGTATGTATTTGTGTGTGTGTGTGCGTGAGAGAGAGAGAGAGAGAGAGAGAGAGAGAGAGAGAGAAAGAGAGAGAGAGGGAGAGAGAGAGACAGAGAAAGAGCAAGATAGAGAGAGACATCAAGAAGCTAATAAACAGATCACAATCCCTCATTAGAGGATAATTAGATTGGCTCCAAAAATACAGATCACGATACAGATCACTATTACCCGGACCACTGATTAATACACATTGACACTCTCTCCCTATGTCTCTCTCTCACACTCTCTCTCTCTCTTATTATTCCATCGTCTCCTCATCACTTCTCTCTCATTTTCTTTTCCCCCCTCGCTCTTTCTCTCAATTAGTGGTTAATAAGGAGAAAATGAGACGATCGCTCTGTTGCTTGCATCAAGTACTCAACTTTTCTAAACAGTCTTGGACAAACAGTGTGTCACTGTGTGTGGAGCTTGCTGAAGAGTTTAATTATAATAGCACTCATCAGCGTTACTAGAACTTGAACTCCAAAGACTATAAAGGTGAGTTCTTACTATAGATTTGGGAACATTTTCTTACTCTCACATGCCGTTACAGTGTTTTTTCATGTGCTTTTCCATCTCTTTGTCTTTTCTACATATCCCAGAGTGCCTTGTAAAACAAAACCCCCAGAGATCATGCCTGAAACTGTTGCATCAAGAAGGTGACTTCAGTGCCAATTCTGACACATTCAGTGTTGTAGGCTGTCTCACGGCCTTGTGCTGCCTAAACAAAAACCACAGTTTTGGCAATTTTAAAATAGACTCAATATGAGACTGAGTGCGTTGAACACGTCCACACACCAGCGGGGAAAAACTGTGTTTTTACTGCATTGTTACTGCTGCTGTCAGGTGCACGTTCTGAAAATTCAGATGAGGTTCACAGATGGTGTTTAAGGCCCAGTTATTCAAATACCTACAGCATGTAACAAAAAAGGTATTACAAAGTGCACTGAACACAAGTCCTGCTATTGTCCATCCAGATGACCTTGCTATGAAAAATTTAAAAAAATAGGGGGAAAAAACAATATGTGAAAACTCAAATTAATTTAATTTAATCTTTTGTTTAACTCCAGAAGAAGAGCAAACAACAACATGCGTCAACTCTCATTAAAATCAGACACAGTTGATGCTGAATTTAAGGCTCTTGACAACAGACACAATTTTCACATTTTATCATAACAGTGTTTTGTCATCGATCCATAAGAAAAACATAGCACCACACCTAAAACGTGAGAAAATGCAAGATAGATCAATCGCTGTTTTTGTGGCAGCTGACGCACACACATACCCTGCTTCAACAAAGAAAACACTGCCTTCCTCTCACACACCTGTCCCACATACTTTGTGTTTAGCAGGTGAGCAGCGGAAACCTCACCGGCACTCTGCACGAGAACCTTAAAGCTGGTAGTACGCTTCAAACAAAACCTAAATTGTTTTGTCCGCTTAGGCAATATGCGACTAAAAGAAAGCCCCGCATTGGGCCTGGATCGCAGAGTGAGCAGGTCTCCAGTCACAACTTGTTGAATTTCTTCGGACACCATCCCACAGCGTCCCCTCCCTATAGCCTCATCATAAGAGATAAGCCATCTGTCCCTCCCACCTCCCCACCAGATAACATCTGATACTGTCAGAAACGCTGTGTTGACTGCTGCTGGTAGGAGAAGACCACAAGCACCTGGCACTCAGTGATACACCTGTGTTTGGGTTAGTCACACTTCCTAAAGGATGTTATTGTGTCTGCCTGGATGAGCAAACAATTATGCCGATCATGATGGGTTTTATCTTCAAATGGTGGAAAGATACAGATGATTGAGCAGCTTATCTTCAATAACTCACACACAAAGGGAAAGAGGGAGGTCATTTAAAGCGCTGAAGTTGGTGGATTGCTTCTTATTAGAAGATGAAGGAGTCTTCGATGGAAACTATTTGTTGAAAATGTCCAGGAGAGCACTTGTGTGAATATAAATTTGTATCATTGTTTTACATATGTTTTCACTTAATCTCAGATTTACAGCATAAGGACATGGTCACACACACACACACACATATATA
>JAOXYL010000105.1:14024082-14041688 GCA_028564955.1 Terapon puta
GATCTTATAGATATACATATAGATATACATACATATATATATAATAAGTATGAAAATTTTAAGAACATTTCTGGGAATCTGACAGCTTTAAGCATGTTATGATAAAAATGACCTAATTCACTAAAATTACTATACAGAGGAAGTAATTAAAGTAATTATATATATCTTAAATACTGAACATTATTAACATGAAAAGGTTTTTTTCTTTTTATTATGTCTCCTCCATGCAACAAAATACTTCTAAATCTGCACAGATTTACAAGTATGTTGCATACAGCGTAACCTTGTCCTCATGTTGTAATGAGATTTTTCTAGGGAAGTGAAAACATGTAAAACAATTACACAATGACACAACATTCATACAAGTGCTCTCCTGGACATTTTCAAAAATGCTTAAATCTATTGTGTGGTGTAAGCATTGCATTGTTTAAAAAAGGTGGGCGGTAAATATTGCTTTTATAGCTGTGTTATGTTGCTGTCTTTTGAGTATAAAGGGCACCGTGTCCCTGCATGCTGTGTGTGGTATCCCAGCACCAAAATGACTCCACTCTCCCCACCCTGAAGTCTTATTGAGAAGAAGATATATTGGGCTTTGATACAACACTCTGAGTGGACGGATGACCTTCCACATCAGACTAGAAATCACTATTGCTGATGGTTTTATTGTGTATGTGTGTGGGTGGATTTGTCTATCTATCAAAGTGCAAGTATAGAGCAAAACTATGTGAATATGCTGACAATGTCATTGTGTGTGAGAAAGAGGAAGAGAAATGTAGAAATGCGTGAACAAACACATTTCCGAGAGTGTGTGTGTGCGTGTGTGTTCGTGCTCATGTATACGTCATTTACACACCACTGTGTAGTCCGGGTGAGCGCAGCGCAGTGTGAGCCCCGTCGATACGCCCCTCCGATCTCCCCTGTCAGCAAACACCAGAGAACAAAGAGGCCTGTGGCAGCGCCAGCAGGTATAGATCTTCTCTCCTGTGTTCTCGCTCAGTGGGGTCACACAGGAGCCGCTCACAGTTCAATCTCCTCTACTTGACTGATCAGGAGCTTTGAGCCGCTGCTAATGAGACTGGACCGTCTCCAGTCTGTCAGACCCTGAACCAGCCCACCAAGAGTAAAATCGCATTAATTCAGGAGTCCAGTCAGACACAAGCAGTTATCCCAAACTGTACCGCCAGGTAAAATTACCTAATTAAAATCAATCAGTTAAAGCCTCTTATAGAGGTTACTTAGTATGGAGACACTGTAAATATACAGACATTTATTGCGTGACAGTGTGTGACTGCGTGACATAGATCTTCTACAATATAGTCTCAGAGGGAAAAGGGTTTGTTAATATCCCAAAGTAATTATCTTTAAAATTCTAACAATTAAATCAACAACAATGGCAACCATAATATGGAAGTAATATCAATATTTTTCAGGGGAGATTAAAGCTGATGGTAGTGAATGTAATCATTGTTGTGCCAAATATAACAGGTATTAAATTATTTTGGTGGAATGGTAAGGTACAGTGTATTTATAATAGCAATAAAAAGTGTTCTTTAGATATAAATCACATGATAAAATGTACCCATAAATGAACAAGTAGATAACAAACTTCTTATACCTGTCTCCAATGAAAAAAAATTTTCATTTTCTCTTTGGACATATTTCATACTTGCTCAGTTTTGGTGAAGATCTTATAGCTGTACAAAGTTTCTTAAGTAAAACTCAGCTACAGCTGTATCGCCACTTGATTTGCTGTAATGGTGTAATTTGCATTGAGACAATCCACAGCATGTATCCCATAATCATTCAGTGATTGATTTGTAATTGCACTAATGGGGTCACGACCGAGACAATAGGATGTGTAAAGCACAGTCTCTGCTCTTACTCAGCCCCACGGACTCACAGCGGGCCCGCTGAGCGCTGCCTGTGTGGTCTGTGGGGACAATTAGCACAATCTCCATACTAATGGCAGCCTGTAATGGACACTGCTGAGCCTGCCAGCCACTATGTGTGTGTGTGCCTGTTTGCATATGCATGTGTGTGTGAGGGAATGTTTGCATACGCGCATATCCTTCAGTGTGAGTGCCTTCCTGTGTGTTGTTGAGTGTCTGCCTGCCCTCTGCCGCGCATGTGTGTGTGTGTCTGTGTTAAGTGCTCTTTAAGTTCCTGCGTTTATGTATTTATGTGCATGTGTGTGTGTGTCTTTCCAGTATGTGTGTATAAGTAGCCAGTAGCCTGTATTTTACTGAGGTAACCGCCCCCCAACCCCCTTTGCTTGCGGCTCTAACCCTGATCCACGGCCACTCATTAGCACCATAATAAAGAGTTGAGACGACACGTAAAAGGTTATATACTGCTGGACTGCTGTTTTCCTATCAATTATCAGGCCTGTGATTTATGGCCCAGACCCAATGCTATTCTCTGAGGAGAATTGGGGGAGTGTTTACACCCCTACACAGCGGGGTGAGGGGTCAATCCTGGCAAACTTTGACCTTTATGGCAGGGGCGCACCAGCACTGATGGGAGTTTGTGAACAGCTAAGGAGCGCTGGAAGTGACTGAATCGATGAGTGGCTCTTTTTTTTTTTTTATGCATGGGTAAGTAGTATTTAACACCTTTGAACTGTCAAATACAACATGCTTGCTTAACTCTTTTTACTGTTTATTTATGTCTCAAAAATCTCAGTCTGATTATTATTTCTGCTTACAATCCCATAGTGCATTGTGTTGCATGATATGGGTGCAAAATTTACCATTTGACAGTTGATTTGTTAGCGATGACAGATATTTCTGAATTCTAGATTTACTGCTCACGGTAGAGCAAACTATCGACTATCTGTCTAGAGAAAATGAGTAAATTCTAAGACAATATTCGTTTTTTTTACCAGGACACTTTGCAGTGCTCTTAAGATGTATTCCTTTTATTCAAATAGAAAAAAACCCTACAATGTCTGCCAGTCCCCCTTATGAAATCACTGAATGATGTCGGGACGTCATGTCTTCGGGAGGTAAAGCTATCACGCCTGGCATGCCTTTGACGTATTGGCTTTTGTCAAGCTCCTCCACAGTTGGGAGACTTGCAACGAGCACAAGTGACATGTTGTAATAAGGGTTGTGTGTGACACAAGGCAAACACACACATATACAACACACACGCACATATACACATACTGTATGTTATATACTGTACATGTGTAGGTTCCTGGCTGCCATCCAGGCGTTCAGGATTGGTGTGGTCCCGCTGTCTGTCCGCGCTGCCCCTCTGCAGCATGTGTTTAACCCCGGCATTTGGCCTTCCTGCCCTCCCTATCTGCTTGACTGATTTGTTGGGCTCCAGGGACAGGACGGAGGATGTGAGCTTCTGCGTGCTTGTGCGTGTGCGTGCCACATCTTAGGAACCTGCGATTCAATCTACAGAAATACCCCCCCAGCCTTTCCCATACGTGCCCCCCCCCCCCCCCACACACACACACACACACACCAGGTCTTTGATGTGAGATCAGAGGCAGCTGTGATGCAAGTCGATCAGGTGCGCAGAGAGAGAGGAGAAGAAAGAGGAAAAACTGAGAGAGGGGAAGAAGGAAAGACAGCCTCTGTTAAAACAAGACTGTTGTCTTAACAACCCCTGGGCCGTGCACTCATTATGACCCTCTCTCTCTCTCTCTCTCTCTCTCTATCTCTCTTTGTCTGTCTCTCTACTTCTCTCTCTACAGAAGCTGAGCCGCTCATGTGGAGGCAGATGTCGCGACTGCGAGATGTGTTATGACTCATGTTTCGGCAGAAAACTGCGATGACCGTCTAACAGGTGTTGATGGTCACCACAAAAAGACCCCTGTGCACACACATGCACACACCCACATGTACACACAGATTTCCCCTCGCAACTGTAAAGGCCTACTGCCAGACTTATAGAAACCCTGTCTGCCTCTGACAAGCCGTGTGGTCCCACAGCCCGATGCGGCAAAAACTTCTGAAGACATGTCGGCCTGTGTGGAGGCTGGAACACACACACACAGGTACACAATCACAAGTGGGACCACATAGACAACACGGAAATCTCAGTACGTGAGGAAAGTACTTCCATGCTGCCGTCTCTCCAGCCCTCATAAGATGAAGGGAGCTAAAAAGCTAAGAAGAGTTTCCCCTCCTGCCAGGATGAAAGCCTCTTTTACTTGGGAGAACATTAGGAGAACAAACTACCATCACAACAGGAGGGGGAACAGTCAACCGCGGCGTGCTCTCACATCAAACACAGCCACCATTAATATTGTAATGCTTCCTCCCTGAGTGTCTGAAATCAAGAGCGAGACTACCAGTGTGGTCAGGGAGAGAGCTGGTTGCAGATGTCACTTATTTGGGACAACGCAGCTTTAAAAAACAGAAGGAGCTTTTTGAAGAGTTTTGTATCTCAACTTTTACATGTTTTTTTTCTTTTTTTATGAGTTTATAAATCACCAAAAACTTGTCTCATCTTTCCTTGCTTCTATCTGCCGACATTCCCAGATGTATTGTTCATGTTTACACCTTCTTTCATATTACATTACTTCTGTTTTCTTGCTGATGGCGTTCGTGACGGATCATGTCAACTCAAAATTTAACAAAAAAAGAGGGGAAAAAAGGTACACAAAAAACTAGACATAAGCATATGGTGAGTGTGACTGTTGATGCATGGAGTGCACATACAAGTCCGCCTGATAAGGAGCATGCACCCTGGGAATAATAGCAGCAGATACTATATGTGTATGCATGAGCATCGAGTGGTTGCTATTGATCTCCTGTGGTCTGCCAGTGGGATGTAAACACTGTGTCTTTCAACAGGAAGCTCCACTCAATGCAAGTAGCCGTCAATGACTGCTACACAGAAAACACAGCGCACAGGCAGCTCCTGTTATCAAATCAGCACACACAGAGTATACTGCCTGGTGTGTGTGTGTGTGTGTGTGTGTGTGTGTGTGTGTGTGTGAGAGAGAGAGAGAGAGAGAGAGAGAGAGAGTGAGGAACTGTGCATACCACACAAACTTATATGCACAAATAAGTGTGTGAAAAATATACATAAACCTGCACTGCTAATGAATGGAAACAGCATAATATGCATGATTTACTGATCACAAGCTCTAATTTAATTTCATTCTGCAATATTTGGCATCACAAATGGACAATTAAATGATCTTAAAAACTCTGTCCTTTATTCCTAAAAACTTGATAGTAGATACGGGAATACACCCACCTTCAAACACACACATATACAAAGCACGCTGTGTCTCAATCCCACCCAGCTTCACCACAGGGATAATCCACGTGCCAAATCTAAGATGAATCTATGTAATATTGATTCTATTCGGGCGGCGCAGTACTCCGCTAACAACCCATGAATAACCGAGCATGGAGGAACATGTACACTCCGAGCGCATGTGACGGAGAATCATTAGTGTATGTTACGCTTAAATGTTTCCCCTCTATTAACTTTCTGCAGGATTTCTCTTCACCCAGGTGAGGACTTGGTGAGTCTCTCGGGGCCCTTTCTTCGCAGTGAGAGGAGTCTTCGATGGTCCGTGTCTGATTCAAAAGCCTGATGCACTGATTTTTCATTGCGTTTCACAGAAGAGTTTTGTTCATGTTAAATAGCTGTAGTCAGATGCGAGACAGTGGTCTGTTAAGTTTGCATGTTGACCTTGGCAAATCAGACACACACACACAATTAGAGTCTCACAGGCAATTCATAGATAAATCAGATGGTATGTACAGCATATTGCACAGTTCAGGGGCATGATGTTTTAGAAATGTATTGTTCCTGATGCAGAAAGTCAGAGAACAAGCACTGACACAGACTGATCTGCATCACCCACAGTCTCTTCAGTAAAAAAAATAAAAAGCGACCCAAACTACAATCGTCAGGAAAAAAAAGTACACTGAATTTTCATTTTAAAAAAAGTTAAAGTTACGGAATCAAAAATAGAAAAAACCTTATACTGAATATTACATGCGTGTGAACTTCTTTATAGTCCAGTTGCATGCCAGCTATATGATAAGCTTGCTTTCCAATGGTACTGTCAACAAGTGGGCTTTTCCACCAAATCTGAAACATCAACATCGCAAATGAGATCATTTTCACTGATGAAAACAAACATCATATTTGCAGCAACTCATGCGTGAGCACGCAAGAGACGGCAAAGCATAACTGCAATTTGCGAGTGATCATCAGCTCTCAACACATTTTTTTTTCCTCCAAAAACTGGCTCCAGGTCAGTCTAGACGTTAGATGCTAGAGAAATAAAATATTTAAAAAATCTAGCTCTTCTGTTTGTATGCCTTTGAGGATCTCTTTGTTCACTCTGCAGGTGAAGGTTTTCACTCTTTTCGACACATCCAGGAGTTTGGCGTGTTACAAGTATCACAACACAGGGGCTCCCAAACATCTGGCTCCAGTTATTACAGCTCTCACTCAGCTTTGCCACCACAGTAAGATACAGGCACACACACACACACAGACTCACACACACATATACATACACACACACCATTCGGCATCAGCATTTGGCTATAGTGTGTTTTGCCACTTCGCTCCTCCGGTTTCCCAACTTGTGTTTCTGGTAAAGGGCCATTTTAGTTCCAGCTCAGGCCTGCAGCGGAAAGCATCTTCCTGAGGAAAATAAGCATGACTCGCTCCAGTGAAGACATCTGCCCTTTGAAAGCAAGCGTGGCTGTTTGAACAGCTGTCAGAGCACACCGTGCGTCTCAGACCTTCCCTGATAAAACAGAGGCAAGTCTGGAAGGGAAAACCGACAGAAGAAAGAGACTAAATGAAGAGAGAGAGAGACGTCTACTGGCAATGACTGGAGGATAGGAAGGTGTCCTACCGGCAGGACTGACTATGAGAGGAGGAACAGCATTTGGTCATCTGTGCTCTGACCTGGAGATTGTTTCTTCAAAAAGTCAAATGCAATCCAAAAAGTTTTTCAAAAGCAGACACAAGCATCATCATTTAATATTACAATCAAAGCATAATGCAGTGCTCAGGGAGCAACTCCAATTCTGAGGTGTGTGCCTTGCTTAAGGGCAGTGTCAGGAGTGTTCTTAATACCCAACATAAATGTCTTAGGTTAAAGGAAACCAGACACGAGGTGAACCTGCAAACCCACCACAGAAAGTAATTTCAATAATGAGGAAAACTAAAGCATGGTTTAGCTTGACTTCAGTGAGTATTTGCATTGCCGCCGCTGCAGCAGTACGGGAGCTGTAGGCACACTCTCACAACCCAAGGAGATTTCAAGCTTAACACTTAAGACTTTTGGTCCTGAAGTGACTGTCTGTTGCCCAGTCAAGAGGAACAAGTGTATGTCAGACTTAGAAAAGTGCTGGGAGCTCAATTGCATTAAAGCTCTTAGTTTGCCTGAGCTCCAATCTAATTGGATAAAGCTGGAAAAGCAGCTTCCAATGTGCACGAATCCATTTTTTTCCCCCAAACTCTTTTTTTTTCGTCGGAGGAGAGATGCTCCCCATGTTCTGTTCCACCCCATCTTTTGTCCTTGTCAACATTCCCCAAATGAGATTCCCAAAATCAGGAGGTGAAGGGGAGCACGCATGCTCGAGTGCACAGCGCAAACATTGTCAGACAGACACACCTCTCACACCAGCATGCCGGCTGGCATCTCTTTCCTTTCCCGTCCTTATTAAAATTCCATATTGAGATTCCTTCCTGCCACTCCGCCTCCCTGGCCCTGTCACTCAGCCAGCAACCAGCGACAAAAAATCAGCAAGTTTCAACAAAGACACACACATATGCATAGAGACACACCACGGCACACAATCCAAACTTTTCTTAAGACAACTCGTCCCTGCTCCCGCCCTTTATGTGTGGGATGAAAGTTTCCTTTAGGTGATATGTATGAGAGCGTGTATCAGCGCCCCCCCCCCCTGCCTGCACCCCTCTCCGTCTCTGCAACCACCCCCCCACCCTTTGCCACCCTTTCTCATTGTCATTATTTTCGATGGTGTCCCCCTCTGATCCGCCGAGCCTTTGGGTGCTCTCTCCTCTCTCTCTCTCTCTCTCTCTGTCTTCCTCTGGTCCCTTTTATCTGTCAGGCGCCCCCCTTGGCGACCGCCACTGAGGGGGTTTGATTTCCCATCATGCCTAGCATTGCCTCCCTGACTCCAGCTCCCTCTTCCTCCCCCCCGGGCCCCCCTTCTCCCTCTGAGGCGAGTGTTGTGCCCCCGCGTCGTTGGGCAATTATCCCCGGGAGTAATGAGGAGCGTCTCTCCCTCCGCAGCGCACTGAGTGACACCTCTCCCACTCATTTGTCAACAAATCAGACGGCTGGTGTGGGCGGCCATATTGAGCTGAGGGTTGTCGTTGGGAAGCTCAGGCTGAGGCGCATCGCCGCGTCTCCCTCTCTCTCTCTCTCTCTCTCTCTCTCTCCCTCCCTCTTTTTCTCTATCCTCCTCCATCCCTTCCTCTCTATCTCTGCCACCTCGTTATCTCTGACAGGGTGTCATTCGTTCCAACTCTCACTCCTCCTGTGTCAACCCTCCACACGCTCCGATGTATTTGTGTTCCTCAGCCACCAAGAAAAGTCTGACTTCCAATAGGCCTAATGGTCATATGTGGCTAATGATCACTAAGCTGAACAAGTGACACTATTCAATTTATTTGTGTCAAAGTCAGTCACAGCCAGCCGCTGTAAACACTTTGTCCAACTAGGCGATAAAGACTAGAGTGCAAAAGGGAAAACATTTTCAGATACGTCTTTACTCACAAAGGCTCCTTTCAATTTGTCACCATTAGTCGATGCAGCTGCAAAGGGTATGTAAATTTCATCTGCCGTGTCATGTCAGGGCGAGCAAGGTCTTTGAAAGGCCTTTGATGTGCCAATTAAACGCCATACATTTCACTGCATGCTCTAAAGAAGGGAGATGAGGGAACGTGTGCGAGCTCCAGATGCGAGCATTCAGAGCTGTGCGCGTTTACATACGGGGACACGCATCGGACGTGTGTTTCCACGGGTCGAGTGCGTACTCACCGTGCTCTTTGCGCTCCTCCGGGCTCGATGAAGCCTCTCCGTCGGACAGCAGGCCGGACATGGAGAAGAGCTTCCTCCCTGAGTCCTCCCCAGCTTTGAGGGAGCCTCCCGGGGAGCCAAAGTCGAACTCCTTCCCTTCCACCTCTGGGAAGCAGCTTTTCAGCCTCTTGGCGGGGGTGAAAGCTGACTGGTAAACCCCCGACTCCCTCTCCTCTTGCGGGGAGGAGAAGGGCCGGAAGGCGCCCACGCCGCTGTGGTTGAGCATGCTCAGGGTGGAGCAGTCGAGGTTCGGCGGGGTGAACTGGGGGTGCAGGTGGAGCAAGGAGGCCGGGAAGTCTCGAGGGGGAAAGGTGCCTGACATGGGGCCCTGGCGCTGGTACATGGAGGTGAAGGTGTAGGAGGCCGAGGGGAAGGGGAGGTGGAGGTCTTTCTCCACCGAGGCGGGGACACCGAAGGGTCTGGGCGCCTGGCACGGGACGGAGGCGTCTCGGCCGGCCTCGGCGGTGGAAGCGAGGACCATCAGGGCGGGGGAGGCCAGTGGAGCAGGCAGGTAGGAGGGGCTGTCCATCTTGAAGGGGCGGTGGAGGTCCATTCACCTCCCTGTTAGTGGTCCTGAGGAGAGGCAGAGGCAGAGGAGTGAGTTGGAGCACGAAGGCTGAGCTGCAGCAGGACATGAAAAGAAATCACAGATCGCTTCAAAAGAGGCTTTTTAAAACGTGTTTATTCTTTCAAATGTGGCAAAGAAAGACAAATTATTTTCTTATACCCTTTATTGAGTTGTAATAATTAATTTGAGCTTTATTTAGTACCAATGAGTTTTATTTAGACTGAAAAAATATTTCTCAAGTTTAGTGTGTTTTTTTCCCCCTCTGCCAAATGCCAAAATCTTCATCTCCTCATTCTGTGAAACACACCCAGTTGCAACTCTGGAGGCATTTTTACAATTACAGCTTTGGAGTAATTTCAATAGAAAAGGGTTGGAGGAGGCCTACTGTGCCTGTAAATAATTACGACGGAATAAATTGCCAATAAAACACACACGTAGACGAAGGCTGCAAAAAATAAATTTAATAGTGAGGTACAAGAAATTAGATTTGGGTTAAAAATCCTCCAAACACATTCGGAAAAAAGAGCTATTGCTCTATTTTTCTTTTCTCGGTAATGAATTAATTGTCTCAGTAAATCAATAAACGGCAAATCGGCGTGTTTGTGTCCAACAAGATCAAATCTGTGGTGGGTCTTTTCGACATTTTCTTAACATTTCTGCTCTAAACAGCCTGAGCAAAAAAAAAAAAAAATCAAACATTATCGCAGCTGAATTAATGATAGTTTCTTTAAAATAACGAGAAGAATGGAAAAAATAATAATTTGTGAACTGGAAATAGAGATTTTTATGTGTTATAGACAGACATGTAATAGATAGAAAATAATTATCTTCAGTTTTCGGGAAAAGGCCGAAATAAGAAAGTTTGGGGCCTCTGGTTCACCTTTTCTGTCTGATTCTTTTTTTTAACCTTAATGAACCGAAACGTCTGTTTTTCAAATTAAGCAGCCGGAGAGTTGAAGTTTGCGCGCTCAGGAAACACTTCTCCTCCTCACACGTCTGGCAAGAAAGTGACAATTCAGCGACTTTTAAATCTAAATCTATCGCTCGGGACCAGACACGACCCGCTTTATTTCTCCGAGAATTACAGTTTTCCCAAAGTCTACTTTTTCCCCGTTTTTTTTTTCCTTTTTTGAAGACCGAGAGCAGTTTTCCAGCGGGGAGCGCACAACTTTCTGTGACTCCGCGCAGCAGATCCTCTGAGCCGACACAGAGACCAGATCACCACCAATTACACCAATTAAACAGAGGAGCCGGGATCAGCCGCGCAGCATCAGCAGAGACTCACCTGGTCCTCGAAGCGAGCTTCACTCCGCCGCCGAGCAACTCTCTCCTCTCTTCCTCTCTCTCTCTTTCTCTCTTTCTCTTTCAACTTCTGCTTTCAGCGACACTTTCTCCGGGTCGCGCAGGAAAAGCGGGGGAAGACGAAGGAGGCAGAGGGGGAAAGAAAGAAAACGGAGCAGCTGTGGCGGCTCCTCCAGATGTGGCGCGTGTTGGAGCCCGCGTGGTGTGAGGAGGCGCGGTGGCTGCGCTCGTGGGCAGGATCGGGGATCGGGATCAGGATCGGGATCAGGACATCGGTGAGTGGACTGGCTGCTGCGGGTCGGTCTGACTCTGTTGGTCTCTCCTTCATTCGCCTTGTGTGACACCCCCCACCCCATCTTTCCCTGCCCTCTTTCTTTCGCTGCCCCCCCCCTCCACCCCCCACCCCACCTCCCTCCCCCCGAGACGCGCAGCCTGCGATGGACACATTCAATTTCTTGCCCTCCGCTATACACCGCGTTACGGTTAAATCGAGTCAAAAGAAAGACACAGTTTTCAGTTTTGCCGCACACACAGAAACT
Source organism: Terapon puta (assembly GCA_028564955.1). Classification (NCBI taxonomy): domain Eukaryota; kingdom Metazoa; phylum Chordata; class Actinopteri; order Centrarchiformes; family Terapontidae; genus Terapon; species Terapon puta. Next base: position 14,035,544 of record JAOXYL010000105.1, read on the forward strand.
AGATAAGTTTGTGCCATAGAGGTTCCAGACTTTTGAACTCTGATTATAGAGAAAAAATGCAAACCTTTCTCTTCCCCCAGTGTAATCATTGTCTTATCAGCCTTTAATTATCTCGTACTGCACCTGTAAATACCTTGGAGCGTGAAGCATCACAGCCTCCTAACATATCTATTAGAGAGGACATACCTGCACCATGTGAACACCTTAAAAGCTTAGATTCGGTGCACAAGTTAACCCGCTCCAGTCATCACTTTCAAAGTGTGTGTGCGTGTGTGTGTCGGTGTCATGGCTTTGTGGATGTGACTGGCAGGTGATGGAGTTATCCTCACTCAGCCTGTGCAGTCTCCAGCTGCTGTGACTGACACTTGGGAACATTCCCTTTTGATGAGACACAATGCAAACCAATGGTATTATTTGTCACAGATAATCTGCTTTCAACTCCAACACATTACGCACGGCGTAATATCTGCATTATTCATATCTGATTTCCAGCACATTGTCAGAAAGCACAGCTCAGAGCGCCACAAATCAGCCCAAATCACTCTTAATTTGTTTTTATCGGTATTGGTATTGCTTAAAGACTTTTTGAAATAATGTAATTGAAATAATTCCTTATTCCCCCGAGCCAATCCAGAGGCTTTACACTGCTAATCTAATGTGACACGCAATTTCCGTCTCTCAGACGATTGCTTCCCCTCAGGTCCCTGTCTTTAATGAACAGCCATTTGGCTGTGAGCCTGTGTGTGTGTGTGTGTGTGTGTGTGTGTGTGTAATCAGAGAGTCCTGAGATAGGAAATGAGTGAATTGGGAATATCACAGCCAAGAAGAAGACACAAGGAAGAGGCTTGTGGGGAGACGTAGCAGAAAATCGCCCCGCTAACTCAGCCTGAAAACACACTGGATAATTGGGATATAAAAATAAATATTGACTCTCTTGTCTACGTTACATTTGACCGAAGAGAAGTGCAATTTCGCCTGGACAGTTCATCTGCCTCATGCATCCATAAAGCGATCCCCAGGACAGAGCTTTCCATGTGCACCCCTTCCTCTCACACCTAAAGACAGCCGGTTGGTGAGGAGGCAGAGGGCCAGACAGCAGATGCAGATCTTTAAATGGACACATAAACCAGAGTCCAGACTCACTGTGTAACAGTCTTGCCCTCAGACCAATATGGGAGCGTGTAACACATGTCTTCCCTGTGACAAGGCAAGGTCATTACTCCACTTAGAGAGCACCCTCTCCCTCACACATTGTTTTGGGGTTAGACAACCGCATGCCACCACACACACTGTCAAACAGACAAGCTTACCGTCCAGGGTTAGACAGGACTGAACTAATATGGGCACAGATTCCCTCATCATATCTGCTCAGGGTGATGATAACCTTTGTTTCAATACAAAGTAATAATCAAAGGTAATCCAGGAAGCTGGTATTATGTTCTCCTACCAGAAAATGGCAGAATATCCTGATTTGTCTGCTGATCAGCGAACACACTCGCCACAAGTGGCTCCATTGACATTGTGATTATTATTTCTACCCTGTTCCTCCAATTTGCCCTCATGTGCTTGTGGCTGTGGGTGGTGTATAGTGGATGATGGGTGTGTGTCCTGCAGGCCCAGTGAAGTGTTAATGATGTCCCCGCTGCCTCAGCCAGGTTATGGCACAGGGGCCGTTAGCCGCCCAGGGTAAACTGCATGGCTCCCAGAATAAATTGCCACCCGGAGCCACGCAGGCTGGTCAGCCAGCCAATTACAGGCCTGCCCGCTCAACTGAGGATGATGGGATACGATGTTAATTGTATGTCTTCATTTTCTGGCAGGAGGTGAGTCACTTGGCTGTCTTCTTAACTGCCATACACACACATGCCTGCACACACAGAGCAAAACATCTTAATGCACGAGGTTTATGCTTTGATTTGGTCGCTTTTTGTGTCTTTGTTTGTTTTTCAGCACTGTCACATTTCTCGTTCCTATCTTAGAGATTTTTAAAACTTATAGAAAATGTTTTGAATCGTCTTCAAACTATTTTATTGACATTTACCTTGTACGGCTTTGTTACTGTGGTCTTCGGTGTGATTCCCAGCCAGTAAGAGATGAGTTGAGGCAAATTAAATCAACATGATGAGAGTTCTACACTTCTTTTATTACGATGCCAGGGGTCATCAGCGGAGTCTTTTAACTTTCACAATGCGTAATTGGAGTGGTGAACAGTAAATAGTGTCTTTATTTTTTCACTCTCCTCCCTTCATTCCCAGTTCTTGTTTTTGGGGCACGGAGTAAACTAAGTTACTGCGGCAATCATTTCCACAGACCAATTAGTGCTAATTACCTTTTGCTGTGAGACTCACAATCTCCAATTACAGCAGATTGCCTTCAAAATTTATACGATTCCCCCTAATCAAAAACAAAAGAGTATGAAGATGAAGGCAAATAAAAAAGAAACAGAAATGGAAAAGCAAAGGAGAGACGTGTTGGATAAAAAAAAAAAAAAATCGGCAGTTGTAACAACAGCAAGCGCAGCTACAGGACAGCAGAGTGCCCCAGCAGGATCCTCGCAGTGGCAGTAGCAGTGGAGATGAAGAGTGCTCAGTTCTCTGGAGTCAGTTGGGTAGTAGTTGTGCGGCGGAGTGCTACACTCCTCAGTATATCAACATAGAGACTGTCTGGTAGCAGTGCTATGGAGAGAGAGGTTAGCTACTATATTAACATAGGGAGAGACAGCGCCAGAGCAGAGCAGTCTGCCAAAGACTGAGCAGTGGAAGTGAGACAGAGAGAGAGGCCATCGACCAGACAGCTACAAGATGGAGTGGAAGGGAACGTGTGAGAGATGAGCTGTCGAACATGTGACAATGCGTGCGTGCGTGTGTGTGTGTGTGTGTGTGACAGCTCCCCAAAGCAGCCAGCGAGCGTGAATGTGAGGAGGAATACAGAGAGGTGCATTATGGTCTCAATCATTGATCGCTTCCTCCCAAGGGGGCCGGTGACTGCCCCCCACCACACACACACACACAAACACACACACCAGTATCGTTTATGTTTACACATTCACAGCACACCCATGTCGGCGGACCGATACTGTTTGCATGTACTCAACTTTGTCTCCACACTACTGAAGTTAAATTCCCTGAACTGAAGAGAGTTTTATCAACACTGTGGATTTAAGTGGTTGAAACAGGGGCAAAAAATATTCAGTAGAGATAGAGAGTAGGCAATGCATGCTGTGTGACTTCAGGGAAAATATGGCCAATTATATTTTCTGACTGTCAACACATCTCATAAAAAGACCAGAAACATCTGTGTGTCTTAGTCTCCGTGGCCTGGGTGTTGCACTCAAGTCTATTTTACATGCTGAAGATATGAATGTTTAAGTGTAAAATCTAAAAACTGCCTGAAAGACTCACTGAACACGATGCAATATAAAATTAGCCCCTATTAATTTTTTTGTGGGACACAAATGAATCTAATGGAAGGTTTTGTGGGATTCTGAATAATCAACAATATGAAAAAAGGGACTCAATGCAAATGAGGTCAATGTGTGTATAGAGGCTCCACTAAATCCAATATTGAAAAATTATGCAGTAATGGGAAACAAAGTTTAGTCTTTAACTCTGGTGGATAAATTGTTGTGGTTTTTTGGATCTTTCATTCGCTCGACCCTCAAATATTACAGCTGAAATCATCTCTTTAAAAAATGCAGCTTAGTGTAACTTCAGGTAGATTGTTGGTGAAAGTGACTGTTGACACAAGGTTTTATCACTATACACCAATTTCTTCCTTGTGCTCACTTCCATTACCTTCATCACAAGTCTTACAAAGCCGTGAGGTGAAGAGTGAAGTGCAGTGACAGCTCATGTCCTCAACCCACCACTGGCACTTCAGTCTACACACACATGTACACACACAGACACAGCGCTGCCTACCACCAAACATCACACCCTTTCCCCTCCCCTCGCTCTACGCCTCACCCACCCAGCCAGCCGGGGCCCCCGTCCTCTCTCCTCTCTCACCGCCACGAGGCTGACACTAATGTGACACTCTGGAAAATAATTACCAACAAACGCACTGCTGACTGCAAACAGCTCGCTCCCCTCAGTGGACTGTCACTAGTCATTAGTCTGAACCCTGCGAGAGGACAGGACCACAGAGAGGGGTGGGGGGGGTGGGAGGAGGGGATGATGAGGAGGGCCATAACATGTGTAGAATGAGGGAAGAAAGAGGAGGAAGGCAGATCTGACAGGTGAGATGGATATAATCTGTTTTCCTGTTGTAAAACATGTAAAGCAGTGTTGTGAGCTTGCGTGCCTTGTTGAGTTGCAGCCTACTCTCGTGGTCCCAGTCTTCATCATTGGCCCCCTCTGGTGGTTTACATTGTATTAACTGTGTTGCGGCAGCATCACCCGGCCCACTTTGTCCAGGAGAGTGCAAACACACACTGTGTAGCGCTCTTTGTGTGTTGGCTCCCAGTGTGGGCAGTGTCCCTCTCGTTTCCATCTGAAGCATGTTGGTTTTGAGGGATCTGAGGTGGACTGGATGCCCGCCCGGGACACCAAGGGAATGTGAGATCCAACATTTGGGAGCAGGAGAACAGAGAAAGCACTGGTTCAGGTAAGCAAAGAAGTAACATGAAGAAAGGGGCACTCAGCCTGAAAAGCGTTCAAGGTGGCAGCAATTCCAACACAATTATCCAAATGCCACAGGGTACATCAATTCTTTGAACACCAACCCCCCTCCTGAACACTGTTATTTGAGTTGCCTTGGGGGGCAGCCGTGCCAGTGAGAGATTAAAATTTTTTAGCGCTCTCACAATGGCCAATATTAAAATGTCTCAATACATCTGCCTGGCTATTTTGATTGGTAACTTAACCCCTGACTCCTGAGCAGAAAAAGGCCCGTTCTCTGAGCTATTGAGAGCGGGCTGGAGTCTAATTCTTGTATGATTCAGGCTAATGAGCTGGTAATAGGTCCTGTGTGTGTGTGTGTGTGTGTGGATGAGGAGGATATTACAGTGTAGTGGAGAAAGGAGGAGGTGGAGGAGGAGGAGGATAACAGGGGTGGAGGGTTCTCATTGTTCAATAATTGGAGGGTACAAGGTTTAATCTGTGAGCAAGAAACTGTTTCCTCTCTTTAACTTACAGCAGGGGTTTTCATTGATAGTCTGTTTCCACATAAACAGGCAGACTTGGTCGAAATAAGTTCATGCTTCTCATTCCTAGGTCGAGACAGTAACGGAGAGCGAGAGACAGGGAGTTAGAGAGAAAGTGAAAGCGTGTCTGTCTGTGTGTCATCCAGCCAATGGCTTTATCCAGCCTTATCCTGAACCATGAAACCATAGTGCATGACACCCTTCTATGCTCTGCACAGATATGGCTATTCACTGTTAGCACAGAGATTTGACAAGCCAGACTGCTCTCACTCAACAGCCTGGGTCAAATGGATGACTGTCACAATCTTTTTATCTTCCTCTCTCTCGTTTCCCCTCTATTCCACTCTGTGCACCCTCCTTTTACTCCCCACTTGCCACCAATCTCCCAACTTTGCCTGTTCAAATTGACAAATTCAACCAGCGACAAAAGAATAAATGAAAACGAGGGAAGAGGCCTCTGAAGGGGATAATCTTTGCAGAGGGAAAGATCTGGATGACTGGGAGACGGGCAGGTGAACACATTCATCTCTTGTTCACAGTGTAAACATTCACATGTAAATGTTGCTCAAAACCACAAAAACTGTGTCAAAGTTAAAGCACCCAGAAATTATTTAATAAAAGAATTCATTTGAAGAGTTTGTAACTGTATAGTTATAATGAAAATATAATGAAAAATTTCCAGATTAACACATTATGTTATGTAGTATTACCCATATCGTTGTCATGCCGTGATGTTTTATGTTGGATTTACTGTCATGTCTTATTGTTTATCTCTGTTTGGGTTTCCTTAGTCAGGCCTTGTTGTTTATCTTGGTTGTTATGTTTTGGTTTATGTCTCCATGGTTTGGTGTCGGTCTTGTCATGTTGGTCATGTGTCCTTGAAGTTTATGGTCTTGTGTTTTCCATGTCCTGTTAGGTTTTGTCAGTTTGGTTTAGTATTAAGTTATGTCTGGTTTCTTGTTCTGGCGTGTCCTGTTTTATTTTGAAATCCGCTTCCCTCGT
>JAOXYL010000105.1:14050227-14071997 GCA_028564955.1 Terapon puta
CATACACACATTGTCCTGTACACTTGTGTGGTTGTCTCACCATTTTTATGTTTTCACCACCTGATTTAGACCTCTGACATAGTTACTATCTTTGCAAAGAACAAACTATTTTAAACAAACAATTGATCAAATACCTATATATTATATGAAAGACGTAACCTTATGATAAACCCACAATTATCACCCATCCTGCATTCCCCTTCAGCTCTACAGCATGTTTCTTCTTTTGGGTTTTAATTTAATTTCGTGAAATCTCTAACAAACCCAGAATAATTTACAGTACAGTAGAAATTATGCCGTATGGTCAGAAGTCCAAATTCCAATGAGTCCAATTAATGCTCTGAATCTGCTTGATGTGTAAATTGGCAACTTCTTTGCGTTTTTGGCTTGTTCCATTGCTTCAGGCAGGAAAACAATTATTACTTTTGATCATTTTTGATGAGCTATATCATGAAACAGGATGAGAAATGTATTTTATAACCATATGCAGTTTGATGCAAATGGTTATAAAACAGATCAAATGATTGTCAGAGCTTTTGCGCCCACCGGATTTGTTTTTTGTACTACACAAGGAAATCTCTGCTCTTAAAATTACTTTTTCGATTTCACCACCATCCTGCCTTGTTCTTCCTCTTCAACGTAGGACACCTTGAAAGAGACGACACCTGACCGGAGATGTTCCCGAGAGCAGCACAGTCCCGGGGAATGGGAAGTCTACATTTAGTCCCACTCTGTCCGCTCTACTCCACTCCACTCTCTTCTGCCTCCCCGGGGCTTTAATGTGGAGAGTGGACAGTGGGGTTAATGCCTAGCTGTAAGCACTGCTTAGCACCAGTGATTGGGTTTGCGTTGTAGCAGGCCTTCCCCCACCAGCAAAAAATCCAGTGGAAATGACTTCCACTGTCCAGCCCTGTGGGCGATTGTGATTTTCCAACCTGCGGTTTCAACTCCCCTCCCCTTTGTTGCAGCTACGTGTCCCAGGGGGCACAGGTGAATTTGATGTGGAACAATGATTAAAAGTTTTCTCCCTCAAGGTGACCTAAATACTGGAGTGGGTGAGAGTCAAAGTGAGACATGGAGATGAGAGAGGGGCATGGAGGTGAAAGTCTGTTTTGGACATTTGTTATGGCCCATATAGTGAGTGCTCCATCCTGAGCTCAGGGAGGAAATTATCCAGACTATCCTGTCCTAACACTCCTATTGCACCATTCCTGCCTCTTTCCCTTGTAGTAATCAGTGATTGTATGTGACATAATGGGTATAAAGCACTGTGCCACAGCAAGGAGGCATCGACAATCTAATCATTGTCACATCAGCGATTACCTCAAGGCGGTGATGTATTTGAACAGGGTTCTATCACAGCTGCTATTACCTGCCTCTTCCTGCCTTATGTCCCTCAGTACACATCTTTTCTCTTAACTGTGTGTTCAATCACAACCACCCGCATCTCCCGCACGGTGCGGCCGAGCAACCGCTCGACAGTGACGTATGCCAGCGATTAGCCTGGATACAGTTCAATTATGATAAACAGCCAGTGGACCTCTTAGGCCATGATTAAAGCCTCAGCCCGGCCTTGATAAAGAGATCCCATCTCAATGCCATCACAACCACATTATAAGACACTCCGCCGTGGTGTTCTGCATCATGCTTTTCACATCAGTGTTGCAGAACGTACACTGTAGCCGGGATGGAGCTCATGGCAGATGGAGTAAGATGGGGGGCTGCTGGGGGTCTTTATCATTCACACATGGCTGGTGATGCATCTCTGCCCACCTATTTTCAATTTAGACTAGTATTTATTAATAACCTCCACTTTCTTGAAGCCCATCTTACAAGATACCTGCCATATAACTTAAGATGGGGTTTAGATATTGAGAAATAGAGAGGGCAAGAGAAGCCCCAGTTTTGATAAATGGATGAGCAGTGATGAAAAGAAGATATCAGAGGAGCATGAAAGGAGAGAGAGAGGGGAGAGAAGCGCATTAATCCAACAGCAGGCTGCTCAAGAGAGGGAGCAAGAGTGAGAGGCAGAGAGAAAGAGGAGGGAGAGAGAGAGGGGAGGAGGAAGCAAAAGAAAGATAGCCTTTCGGCTGTGTTCTGTCAAGGGAGAAATTACACATTTACGGAGGTTTTTTCAAGCAACGACGGGTTCCATAGATCAAACCACTGGATTTATGAGCCAATTTTCAACATGAAATATAGACACTGAGAATCCATTTTACCCATGTTTACTTGCCTTCTCTCTCTCCCTCTCTCTCTCTCTCTTTCTCTCTCTCAATCAAACGGCCTACAGAGTGTGGATGGGTTCACTCCTACAAACTTAGCGGCCCTTATTAGAATCGTAAATGAAGATGTTTCATTGTGGTGAGCATCTAGAATTCAGTGCATGTTGGAGCATTTTCAACCCAGACAGTTAAGAAAGAAGCCTTGAAGAAGACATGTTGGACAGCATTAAGACTTTAACTAAGATAGCTGAATAAAAAATATTGCTTCGTTGCTTTTGAGTTAATTATTTCTGTTGCAGAAATAATGTCCAATCATTATCTGTCATCCAAAAAACATTTTCAGTGACCTCTGAATGCTTTTCTTTTTTGATTCAAGAGATGTTAAGCAAACAGAGAAAGACTCATTGAGAGACCATCTACAGCTATTTACATGGATTTACAAACACACACACTGTGCTCAGATCACTGTGCCCCCCTTGTCTGGGCAACCGTATTCAAAATTTGCATAGAAATTAATGTCTAAGTAGGCTAAACGACATAATTGACACGCAATTAGCAATATTATGAGGAGGGGACCTAATGAAGTTTCAGTGGCTGTACAAACCTAAGAATGATCACTGCTTAATTATCATATTAATGAAGTCATTAGTTGTCACTTAACTTAGATGACAGGTAAGGTAAAAATGTCATGATCCTACAATTTCCCTGGCAAATGTGTATTCAACACTAATTACCTCCAAGTTAAGATCTCATCAGAGAGAAAGAGAAAGTGTTTGAATTGTGAAAGAGACCACAACAGAAGAGACATGTATAATACACAGGAAGAGGAAAAAAAACACAATGAGGTTTATTGAATCTTTGACAAAAGCGTCTTCAAGGTCACTTGAGGACAAACAACACAAATAAACCCACCTAATCCAACACGGAGCACGGACAGCAGATGGAACCACCGTCTGGGAGAAAGCGAGACGCGCTCTGGGCCGAGGAGCTACAGTGGATACTAAAGGCTAACACAAAAACACATTTCCAATAAACACTATGGTATCATTAAGCTACAAAAAAAAAATCAGGTGGGTCAAATGAGCATTGCGTCTCGAGGTCCTCCCACTCCCAGAGTCTCTTCTTTCATTCCAATTCATTTCAATTACCCAGTCATTCCCACCTTCTTCCCCGTGTCCCGATTAGCTCAGCCTGGCAATTTACAGTTGATCTTGCCTCATCTAAGGCAGAGCAATGGTGGAGGCAGAGAGACGAGCAGTAATGGAATGAAATGTCACTCAGTCGTTGCCTTTGTCACAAAGATGCCGGAAAGGCCAGATGGGGAGGGGGGTTGGAGAGGTCTCGTTGGTAGGTGAGAAGTTGTGTGTGCGTGTATTTGTGTGATCAGTGGTGCTTCTACGCAAATGGACAGTAATATGGTGTCCTGCTCCCATGTCCCTCTTGTCCAACCGTAGAGTTTGTGGGCATCTCCGCTGAGTAACTAACTCGGTGTCTTTTCCTCCACCGTGAGCCGGACGCTGCTGCTGCCGCCCTCATCAAGGCTTCTTCACCTTTTTCACTGAAGACGAGCTCGACGCCGACTCCCTCCGTTTGCGCTGCAATGCGAGACACAAAACAATCACATCAGAGTCCGGCAGGGATTACCTCCTCTTTCTGCAGAATATTTAACAAGTTTACAATCGATGACCATTTATAGAACACGTTTGCTAAGTGTGCTTGGCAAGCTGGACCCAAATAGTGAATGTTGTTTACCGTGTTTAAAATGTCAGAGGCAGCAGACTTGTGCGAGAGGTTTAACAATGTCTCTTTTGTTTTTTTCCTCCCTCTTTTTCAACCAAATGGAAATAACCAGCTCTTAATGCCATGCTGTGCTCAACACGACTGACTCCCACTGTTGGCTTGGGGAATATGAAGATGTGTGTCTCTAACCAATATGCCAACTGCTGGTTTTTACCTACCAGCACACATCTTTATTATGAGGATGAGCTCTGATCCAAAGCAATCAAAAGGAGCCGCAGGCAGTCATTTGTTCATTTTCAAACCCCAAAGCAAGTGAACTAGGTTTACTGTGTCACTGACATTCAAAGCTTCAAATGTTTTGCAAATACAGATCTTCATTAACCAATACTTGTTCCTGCTGTCCTACATTATATTAATCAAACTTGCTTGTAGTGATATAAAGCGACTTCATGCGCCTACATGTTATGTAATCCAGTGGTGGTTGTTTTATAGACATAACGCAACGTTTCTGACAGGTTCTATCAAGACTCTGGCTATATTGGGTATGGTGAGTCTAGTTTTTGTGTCATGTTTTTTTAAACTGATAATCAGATTTCAAAAACAAAATGTAGTAACAAATCGTTTTGCCTTTTGGAGCTCTGTCAAACTGTCTCATGTACTGAATTATCAACAGTTAATGCTTTCAGTTGCGGCTGAAGTTAAATGCTTTGTGTCCATTAAAAAAAGAAAAATTTAGTGTGATTTTGTTCTATTCTAACTTTACATTATGCAAAAGCTTGATTTTAGACACAAGATGTGACTTACAAGTCTAAAAGCTTTCAAGTTTTCTCAAATTTGTCTTATAAAATATTGGACCAGGTTCAAATAACTTGCTTGGAAGATGTCTTCATCTCATTTATGGTGATTTGGTGTTTTGAAAGAGTTCGGGTGTGCAGACTCACCGAGTTGGGGGTAAGTGGTGCTCCAACAACATCGATGATCTGCTCCTTGGCTTCCACTTTGATGTCGTCTGCACTGGGCCAGGACTGAGCTTCACCACCTGGGGTGGACGCTGTTGTGCTGTTGGTAGCATTCAGTTCTCCAACCTGTGTTGAGACGACTGGTCCAGGCACTGTTATTCCACTACATCCGCCTCCGCTGCCAGCCTTCAGTAGGGCCTCGTAGCGATGACGCAGCATCTGTTGTTCGTATTCACAATTGCTGTGGGCCTGCTTCAGCTCATACAGTAGCACCAGGTCGCTACGCAGCTCATTGAACATCTGAACAATCTCCTCTGTTGGCATGGGATTAAGATCTGAATCCACAGACAGAAAGGCAGAGATGAATGAAAATGAGCTTAAAGAATTTTGATTTTAACACCATAAAAAGATGAGTTTCTTTATTTGTTAGGTTAAATAGGAAAGGATAGTGTAACAGATGTGTGCATATGTCCCAAACTATTCGGCATGGGGCTTTTTTGATTCAGTATGTAACAGCGTAGATAGTTGCAATCAGGAAAGTCTTGATATAGTTCAGATATAGTAAGTATCCTCGGTGTGGTAAATGCAAATGAGAAACCATGTCTTTAAAATCCTGGCAGGTCATCAGACAACTGACAGCTCCAACATGAGGACAGGACCTCTGAGACGCTGCATGCAGCCCCTGCTTCCAGGTTGTGTTTGTCCATGTTTGTCCAAACTCCTTTAAGTAAACTTGCTACTGTTTAAGCACTGTACCCTTTTGTATTGGTAAATGTTTAAAAAATGTTAGAATATTGTTTTATAAAACTTATTTCCCTGCTGTACTGAAAACACCAAAGAGCCTTTATGTTTTATGTCTGATACAAAGGGGAGTTTAAAATACAAATATACTTTGAAATATTGGCAGATTGTTAATTTTCATTCTCACTTACCCACTCCTTGGTCTATCAGGATCTGCTCAATGGCCTTGATCTTCTTCTGGCCTACTGAGCCTGGCAGTCTCATCTGAATTGCATGCAACACACACAGAGACATACACACGCACAAGGGTGTGATTTAAGGTACAGGAGATATTAGGATAAACAGCTCCACCTCGGGGCTTTTAATTCGTATGAAATGCACTTCAGCGGGCCAGATCAAAATGTCTTTATCCACTGAACTCTGTCTGACTGATTAGCTAGAGGGGCTCCCCACTCTTTTAGCTGTACTAATGCATTTTCCATAGAGAGCGGCAGCTCCTCATCACTCTTAAAGATGAATAAGAGTCCCTGGCTAAGTCCCACAGATATTAGCTAGTCACTAACAGAATAAATCATTTCAGTGCTAATGAGAGATAGCCAGCTCAAGTCAGAGATTCTCGTTTCTTACATATATCAAGTGTAGGTCAAGCTTCGCTAAAATTGTTTTTAAATGAATAGTTGTTCAACAACTTAAAAGAAAAAAATTAATTAAAGTTTAAAAAGTTTTTTTTCATGTCAATTTCAATGATAAAATTGAATATAGTACAGAAAAGCTTATTATGTTTGTTTTGTTTCCATTTTAAGTTGAATACATATTTAAGAATCTTTTCTTAGATGTAATATCTAAGTAAGATCTTGATATACTCACCCTGTGACTGCGCAGTGAGACTCCTGCTGATTTGAAGTCAGGGAACTTGATGCCTGCTGTCTCGGGAACAGCCTAAAGAAGAAGAAATATCTGATAAGCGACTAAATATGACAACTCTCTGAACTCTAGATAGACTTAACATGAAAAAGATGTTTAAATAGTCATTATAGGACATTATGATGATTCCTAAAGTAGAGCCCTTTCTTTGAGGTACAGCTGTTCTATTTGAATAATATAAATGATGAATAAAGCATTAATTATTTCAGCATACGTATGCACTGAATAAGCACTATCATGATGTTAGCAGCAGGGCATCAATTACAAAAACAATTTAAGGTTTTCCCCCCTCTAAGGAGACTTTCATTTGTTTGGAAAACATTTCTAAAAAATATATATATATATATTTCGATCCAATTATGTAAATGCATATCATACCGGTTTTTCTGTTTCTCTTTTTTGTGGAAGCTTCTTCTTGGACACCCTCTTTTCGGCTCGTCTTAACTCTGTGGTTGTGTCAGCTGCTTTAATGAGTTTCTGCAGATCCTGGGTCTTCTTCTCACGCTCCTTCTTTCTGGTTTCAATCTTCCTTAACTCCTGGATAAGATATTCCTCTTCTGCCACCTACAGGAAAAACAAAAGAAGTGCAACCTTAAATTCTAAAAAGCTGGGAAACATTTTATAGGCTTTGGCAATACTACTTGTTTTGTTTTAATCCCACATAAGGCATTACCGCATTAACATCTGCAGACGTAATTGGCTGATCCTTGAAATGATGCTTCTTGTTTTGGCAGAGCACCATTCAAGTCACAAAAGCTTAACAACAACATGAAAATGAGATCAAAGAAAATCACACTGTTACTAACTTGTTCAGGTGTGCGATTGAAGAGTTTCTCCAGTTGTTCTTTACGCCGCCTTTCATGGCCGGCATCGAAGATGTAGATCTTGGGTTCTGTCCCTGAAGCTGCACGGACCTTGGTGAGCTTTCCACAAATATTATAATACCTTTCTTTCAGGTCCTCTACAGAACGTTTCTGAAAAGCATCAGTGGAGGAGTGTTACAACGAATACATACTTTAACCTACAGCGCCATGGACTCTGTGAAAGGGAACTTAAATACTGCAGATGAGCAACTGAGTGATTACTCTGTATTGCTGGTGGTCATAACGATCGTGGACAACTATGAAGCGCAGGTCAAAGCGCTTGCACAGGTCAAACAGGTGGTCTGTCTCTGCTTTAGTCCAGCCATCGTCATGGAGATGCATCTGATACTCCTGCTCTGAGTACACAGGCACTTGCACTGTCTATAAAGGTAGACAAGAGAACAGAATCAGGTAAATGACCAAGTACAGCTAAATGAGTACATACATATGAAAATGAGGAGGCCACAGAAGTAGAGGTAAAAATATATTGTATGTGTTTGTATTGCATGTTTGTATTGCATTAGAGTAATAACTGTTGTCATGCCCACCTTGTTGAAGCGAGCAAAGGGGTAATCCTTGCCCTCCTCTGCCACGCGTCTCCAGTGGTGGAATATAGCTCCATCCCTGCGAGCTGGATTGGTGAAGGGCATCCATTTCCAGGGTCGCACCTTTTTACAGCCTAGTTTGGCTTTGACTGTCCTGTAGCCCTGAGTAGTATCACTGGGCAGCAGAGGGGGTGCATCCCTGTGGATTAACAAGAAAGAAAAAAAGTAATTGTTAAAGATATGGCACAAAATCTGTGGAAAACTTGTTGTATGAATTTTGTTATCTAACCAGTTAGACTGGGATATTCACCACATACGAACACACAAAAAAAAATTATATTAAAATAAGCAGTGAGAAAGGTTAGAGAGTTGTGTAAAAAAGCCACTGGATTTATGTCTACTTAAACGAAGGCATTTCTTACTGTTGTTCCTTCATTTACTTTATTTAGGAGAAATCCATGGAAGAGAGAAAAACATTCCCTTTTGTCATTGCCATTCAGATCCTCTCCTCAGTGCAAAGTTTAAAAGTAAGTACGGCAGTTTTTACACATGATTTGAGTCAACAGCATTACTTAAGTAGAGTGATTTAGACAAACCCAAAGGGAGGCCATACTTTTTATCTGAGTAGAGCAGAGCATAGACCTCTCGGTGCATTCCCTCCGGCCTCTTGAAGGTCAGTGTTTCTGTTGCCTTCTTGCTTTTTTTCTGAAACAGGTGATGGAGAAATGCATTACACATCTATTAATACATTTCAACTTTTGGCAATACTCTCAAGCACTGGACAGCAATATAATGTCAATGTCTTACACCATTTATAACCCTGGGTACAGTATTCTGGAAACATCTGAACAATGTGACAGGCATCACTTTGACTATGTTTTGATTATCTCTAACCTTATCCGAGTTGATGAGATCTTTTTTGCTGATGGGACCGTCATTTTCTCCTCCGGTCAACTCCAGAATATCCCTCACATCCGCGCCGGTGGCCATGACTCGGTGTGTTGTTTATTAACGCCTTTTCAAGCTGTCAAATATAAAATCCTACTCATTCATTCACGGGCTCGTTCAGTAGCGCGGCGCCGTCCTAGCTAAGTGCTAATGCTAACGTTATCATATCCAGGCTACGTCGACTTTACGTAAGGCCGCAAACAGGCACTATTTTGTCTTCGAAATATTACAGTTAACGTTTTTACTATATCTGGAAGCTATTGAGGGAGAAAATACGAACATTTATAGGCTATTGTTAAGGCTAGGTACGCAGCAAGCCACCAACACGGGCACTACTTCCGCCCCCGGCGCTGATGTCGTTTTGAAGACACTGATCCAGTAACGGACTACCGCCCACATCAGGTCCGGCGGGGAACTGCAGAGTGGCACATACTAAGGTAGCACATACGACTTTGTTCATCAAAGTACTGTCATATATGTTTGTCTGTAAAACAAATGCAATCATAATGCCATGTAGAAAGCACTGAATGAAATACATATAATTATTTTAGAAAAGCAAACACCCACAGGCAGTAATAATTTGATAAACCTTTACAAGCTACACCACACATTATTCTTAACAGTTTCTTAATCTGTGGACAAACATTGATAAAGAAAAGCTCTCATTCATATGAATAAAGGAATATGTTGATTTACATCAATAATGTGATATTTAATAAATAAGAGAGTGAAGAGCATTTGACAATATTTCTCATTCTTCAAATTATAAAGTAGCAGAAACTAAAATACACATTGTAATACCAAACTAACCATACCAAGTATGGTTAGTTTAGTATAACAGTGGTATACTGGTACTATCAATAACAAGTGTATTATAAACATCAATTGCTTTAATTTCGAATAGCTGACAAAAAGAGGGGAGGAAGAGTAATTCAGTTGTTGAGGTTTTGGTTTGTCTAAAAGATTAAGAGAAATGCAGAATAACATCATCATGTTTTTGTAATATCTTCTCTCTAACCACTCAACATGATCATTACCATGATGATCCCTACTTCGCACCAAAATGACTTTTATTTTTTTAATCATAGGCACGTTTCTCACTGATCTGAACACAGTGGCAAACAATATCAAAGCTGTGTCTGATGGGAGGATTAATATCATATTTGAAAAACTACATATATGAAACTACCTGCTGCAGTTCATATTTATGTCAGCCCTCTTTGCACTACACCATTGCATTATTGTCATACTGTCAATGTATTAGTCAGTTTTTGCTTTTTTCCCCTTCTGTTTTGCTCTCAGAAGAAATTTAAGTAAATAAAAAAACAATCAAGCACACACACACAAACAATCCATTGACTTTACTTGAAATGTACTGTTATTCTGAAAATCTCCTTTGTGCGGTGGAGAGTTTTACTTTGAAAGTACACACCGGACGTAGACCAGTCTCTGCTGGTTTTAAAACTCCTCTCTCGCCGCCATTTTCGTTAGCTGGTGTCGCAGTCGTTGAGCTAGCTAGTCGCCGTCCGGTAAGGCCGCTTTGGAAGGCGCCCGACTCGTTTGTATCAACACAGATAGTCTGAGATAGCACAGTTTAACTCAGCAAAGAAAGTAAATTACTACCAAGATGTCCAACGAGCAGGCCGAAAACACCACCGAGGCAGTGGAGCAGCAGCAGCCGCCTCAGCAGCAGCAACAGCCGCCTCAGCAGCAGCCGCAGCCGGGGTAGGTCCATTCATCAAGGCTCCTTTGTTACCGAGCTATTGAGCTACTCGAAATTATTCTGGTGCACGTCGATGTTAGACAGTAATAAACTGTTCCCTTATGTGTATTTTAGTGCAGGAAATGTGGGGTGAACGCATTCTGGTTTAAATTTCGTTTCTATGTGCGATTATTTAATTTCTGGGAGGGAAGTGGCGTGCCTTTGGGGCCTGTGTATGTGCTGGGGGCATTCATCCATTTTACGCAACTGGAAGTAACTTGATCTAAGCAGTTCACTTAGCTGCTCGTCAAAGACAAATAAAATGTGGACTTTTCCCATTCTTTCGCAATATGAAGATCGGCATTTTAAATTATGAAACTACTATTTGATCTTGTAAAACAAGCGTACCACGTCCAAACAGAGGCCTTGCCATGCGGTTTAATGCAATCGTCTTCATAGCAACCCGCTGCAGATTATCGCTACAACTCAAACCCATTCAGTGTCTTTAATGCCTTGTTGCCTTTTTTATTTCGCAGTAATTCCACCACCAAGTAACAATTTGACTTTCTTTTTTGGATTAGATTTTAGATTTCAGAAAACCAAGCAAGGTCTTTTATTGTATTGTGTTACAACAGTGGCCTCATTATGGCCCCTCTGACAGAGTAATGGCCAGATATGAGCAAAGTCAAAGTGGTGCGACCTGTGCTGGGTTTTTTTTCTTTTGTTTTACATTTTTAATTAGTTGAATATGGTATGTTTGTTTGTGTTCAGTGTCTGCCTTTTTAGATTTGATTCACTTATCAGGATTTATTCATACCTTTATTCTGTATGCTTCTGGACTCCTGTATTAAAAATGTATGTAGATGTGCTTGGAGTTTGTCCTTTGTTCTTTTTACTTACTTTATTGACTCATTTATTTACACAGAGAGGTGAATGGAAAAGCCAAGCATGAGTCCAATTCCAGCAGGAAGGAGAGGCCCCAGAAGAGAGGCGGAGGCGGGCGCTACGAACCCTATGGAAATGTCAACAAAAGATACCGCGTCTTTGTCAGCAACATCCCATATGATGTGAAATGGCAAGCCCTGAAAGACCTGATGAAGGAAAAAGGTAAGGTGTTTGGATAAGGGACTGAGTAAGTCAGCTTTGTGCAAAAAAAGATGCAGCACCCATGGTCATTTTGATTGACCACTGCAACGCTGAAGGGCTTTTGGGAATTTGTGCAGGGACTTAAGTCGTACAATGTTTGCTTGAGTTCTTGTGGGAGTTACGTGGAACACGGGTAATGGATGAAGGGTATTGTGTGTCACCTTAGGAGTTGCTGCAGACTTGCACAAGTGCTGTGAACCTGGATGTTAGACCGAACATTTAATCTCCATTGAGATTACTAAAACTTTGTGGTTTTTAATATTGTGTTGAGTGTTGTCCATGTGCAAAGCTGGTCCACTAATGTGAAAATCCAATGGCTTGGTATCAAGAGCGGGATAATGAGATGTCTTTCCCCAAGAAATGCTTGAAAAAGCAGCACATTGCTGTAAACTATTTTTGCCCAGGAATAATGACCAAGTTGCTCTTAGTTGCAACATGGAACAATAAAAACAGAGGTCTTATAATTTATGAATTAAACTTGGAAATCAAATGAAATTATTTGTGACGCAGCAACTTTGAATATCAGTAGGGATTAGCCAAAGTTTTCCCAAATGTTTATTATGGATTTCCTTGTGGTGTTACTCATGTGAAAGTACCTGCAGTTATGGGGTATTGGAAAGCGATGTATTCTAAGTAATGCACTGAACTGGCATTTACTTGAAGTTAAAACATGTTAAGAAAGGTACAACCCTTTTTCAGTGGGAGTGCCTGGTATTAGTTATGTGACAACTGACTGTGGAGTTAAATTGCATTTTCTTTTTTTAGGTGTGACCTTGACAAGCAAATGTTTTCTCAGCAGACCTCCATGTTGTGCCAAACTCAGCTATGCGTTGGGGATGTCTTTGGGGTACAGGTCTACAAAATGAAGCAACTTCTTATGCACTGTCCTTGTCTCAATGGTTTGGTCACTGATGTCCATTCGTTGAACAGGCCCGTGATCTGGAACGAAGGCGTGGCCGTGGTCGACGCTGAATCAAAATTCTGATATTGTGCGTTTCAGGAATAGGTCCACTTTTAAGAACATGTTTGCAGTAAGATGTTTCTTTCCCCGAAGAGCTTGCCGTCATAAAGATTATGGTTATCACTCCAGCTGTAGGTTTCCACTTAGGAGCAGCTGATGGGCGAATGTGTTGATGCATTTGCCTGAGGGTTAAAATGGAGACCTTTTGACAAAGTATGCATAGGCTTGCAATGAAACGGGCTGAGGTATTGAATAGGTTTTTCCTACTTGAAAAGATTTGGTCAATTTTCTTCAGGTAGGTGGTGGTGTTCCCGGCATTCTATCCCAATAGGAAGGCTGGTGGCCATTTCAACAGTTGTTGTCCTCAGTCTATTGCTTTTGGTGCTTCGGGAGAATTCCTACAAGAACATGCTAAGAAGTCAAACATTTTTTTAATGAGACCCAAGCTTGCTTTTTGTAGACCTGTACCATATTGTGCTGCTGCTGAGGTGCTGGGGGAAGGCTCAGGACTGGCAGTCTGAGCTCACTGTCACCGGCCACCCTACTTGTGTTTCTGCTCTAAACCCCCATTGTTCTCTCGGCTTCTCTCCCCTTGGTGTGTGTCGTCTCTGGAATCTGATTTGTAGTGGGTGAGGTAACGTACGTGGAACACTTAATGGACGCAGAAGGCAAATCGAGGGTAAGTGCAAATACATACCAATAAAACCTATGAATAATCCTAGACAAACATGTGTTTGTCAGCTTTGGTGTCTTTTATTTTCACAGTTGGGAATTGTTCAGACTCAGATACCTGGTGGAGTGTGTGTGAGATGGTGACATGTCGGAGGCATGTTTTTTAATTGGTGTCGTCTGTGACACTGACTTGAGGTCATCCTGAAGGTTGACGTTCATATAACAGGACTTCAGCTTTTCTCTGTAGCCAATCCTGTGGGATTGCAGTAGCTGACAATGTCCCTTTGGTTGCTGGATTTGTTCCTCATGAACTTAAGGGGTTTAGTCTGCAAGAGGTTGTTACAAGGCTGTTAGATGGTTGTTAAATATAACTCACTCCGTAGAACTGCTTTACTGGAAAAGTTTCCTCCAATATCTTAGTAGTGGGAAATCCTATGTCACTGTGGATTTTCTGCCCTGTGGATGTTGGGAAAATACTCAGTAGATGGAAGATGGAACAATATTCACCACACTTGCCTGCATTGTGTTAATGACTGGGACAAAACTGTGAGAGCTTAAAGTGTAATTTTATTTGGAAGAGTTGTTGCCAAGGCTGTAGTTTTGTGTGACGTTGAACTTCTTATGCATGAAATTTCCAATTTTTGCTTAAATTATCATTTAAGACATCCACTATAACCATTGCTTTAACTAATTTGAATTATTCTCTACTTCTTTTTGTGCCACCTATTCTCATGTCTTCAATCAACAAAGGGTTGTGCGTAAGTATTCAATAAACTCAATTAATTAAATGGAAATGTTAAAATCCAATTTAACAAGCACTTTTTTCCTTTTCTTTTTTGGAGTGGTGGGGTGGTGTTATGTATTGCTTGTTCTTATGGGTTGCACTGTGTTTTTGTCAGTGTTGTTGAGTTTAGGACTGAGGAGCTAATGAAGAAAGCAGTGGAGAAGGTCAACAAACACAACCTGAATGGACGACCCCTAAAAGTGAAAGAGGTAGGCCGCAGCAAAGAGACAGACAAGCTATCGGGTATGTGTTTCCCTGAGCCATATTTTCATGCTTTGTCCTTGTTTTTCTTAAGGATCCTGATGGTGTGATTGCTCAGAGAGAAATCAACAAGGCTCAGGGGGGAGGTCCTCCAGGTGGCCATGGTGGAATGGGTGGAATGGATCGTATGAACATGGATCGAATGGGCCCCGGACCAAATGGCCCCATGGTCAACATTCCTCCGAGTCTGATGAACAACCCCAACATCCCCAATGAGATCATCCATGGTCTGCAGGCCGGAAGGATTGGCAGCACGGTCTTCGTGGCCAATGTGAGGCTCTTGTGTATATATATATTTTTCTAAACATTGTTTTATATCAAAGAAACATAAAAAGGTTATATGAAAAAGGAATTGCCGATACTGTAGCAGATAAATATTTTTATTGTACTTATTAAAATGATTTACTAGTTGTTCAGCATTACCCATTGGTATCAATAACTTAGTTTATTGTATCTGGCATGAGTGAGAGAATGTGGTTTAGTTTGACTGCTCTTAACAGTCTTGCATGTGGATAAGTTGCTGTTTCTCATACTCTAATATTTTGATTACAGCTTGACTACAAAGTGGGCTGGAAGAAGCTGAAAGAGGTATTCAGCATGGCCGGCATGGTGGTGAGGGCTGACATTCTGGAGGACAAAGATGGGAAGAGCAGAGGCATGGGCACAGTAACATTTGACATGCCCATTGAAGCAGTCCAAGCTGTCTGTATCCTTTTGGCAAATGTTGGCTATTGGTTCAGATGACCTTCCAAGTCTGTGCATTGATTGTTAATTCAATAGAATCACTGTTTCACAATGTCTCTGGTACACTTTCCTTAATGGTTTCATAGCTATGTTCAATGGACAGCTGTTATTCAACAGAGTCATGCACGTCAAATTGGTATGTGACCTAAACTTCACTCTAGATTTAGATTGCATTATAATTGGGGAGTATGGTCTCACTGCATTTATGTTTTTTTGTTTTTCAGGATGAGAAATCCCTGCCAAAAGATTTTGGACCACCTGACAGAGCTGCTGCTCTTCCCCGTGAGTATTGACTCAGTACTGACTTTTCAACTGATGGTGTTTGTCCTGTTTATTTCTACAGACTTGTAGGATATTTGACAGCTTATTTATATTGTGCCTGTTTTGTCTGTTTAGGTGGACTAAGTGGTATTGGTTTGGGCCTGGGACCTGGTGGTCAGCCCATTGATGCCACCCAACTCAACAGAGGAGGTGGTGGAGGTGGAGGAATGGGCAACATGGGTCCTGGAGGTAACTCACCCCAGTATTTTTGTTAAAACTGTTTTATAAAATATGCCAATAAAATCAGTGGCTTATCATCACACTACTTACTTTCAGGAATGGAGGGAATGGGCTTCGGCAACATGGGAGGTCGTATGGGAGGAGGTACGTACTGAGGATTTGCTCAACAGCTGCATTTGGTGTTAAAACAAACTTAAGACTTCTAACTATCACATAAATCATGGGGAAAAAACTTTCTACAATTCATGGTATAAGCCTATAAAATGTTAATGGAAAACATTTGCAGGAAGATTAACATTACAAACAGTGTAACAGTGAGAAAGCAGAACAAAGGGGATTTGTGTATCATCAATTTTTATGTTTTAAACCCCAACTTTTCTCTCCTGTTCTAGGAATGGACAACTTTGGAGGAATGAACAACATGGATCGCTTTGGTTCTTCGGGGATGGGCAGAATGAACGGTAAGGAGGCGTCCTGAGGCGTGTTGAGCAGTCCAAAGCAAGCGTGGAACACTTTCACGTTTTGCTGGATGTTTCTAATGGTTTAATCTCTTGCATTGTCAGAGATGGACCGTGGGATTGGTGGTGCTTTTGACAGGGAGTTTGGTCGAAATGAAATGGGAATGTCTCGCAATAATTTTGGAGACTCCTTTGAGAGAGGAATGGGTTAGTATTTTCAGGATTTTGTCTGAAATTCCCGTGAGCTGCATCAGATGTAATGTTCATTTAAGTTTAGACAGCCAATGTAACCTGGCTTTGTTTTTCTCTTGTGAACTCCTTCTATAGGAAACTCTCTGGGGATGGACCGCATGAGCTCTGGAATGGACCGCCTGGGAGCCAGCATGGACCGTATGGCAGGGATGGACCGGATGGGCATGGACAGGATGGACCGCGTGTCCGACCTGGACAGGCTGGGCTCTGGGTTCGACCGGATGGGCTCAGGGATGGACCGGCTGGGGCCCAGTATGGACAGGCTCGGACCGGGCTTGGACCGTATGAGCTCCAGCATGGACCGCCTCGGCCCAGCCGGGTTTGACCGCTTGGGCCCGTCCGGTTTGGATCGCATGGGTTCTGGCCTGGATTTTGGCTCCCCAATGGGTATGGATCGCATGGGCAACACCGGGCTCGACAGAATGGCCAGCAGCTTCGACCGCATTGGCTCCACCGGAGGACTTGACCGCTTCCCCTCTGGTGGCCTTGATCGCATGAGCTCCGGCATGGATCGGATGGGGTCTGGAGGTGTCGGTGGTCAGTTTGATCGCTCTGCTGACTTGGATCGTGGATTTGGTGGCAATTCCTTTGGTGGAGCCGGAGGGCCTGGAACCGGGGGAGGCAATGTCAGGAAGGGATGCCAAATCTTTGTCAGAAATGTAAGTTGGTGTTTACAGGGAAGTTAGGCTTAATGAATGAATTTGATCAGCACCTTCTCATTTATAATCAATTCCGTAATATAACACCCCCCCCTTTTGTTTTTTCCAGCTGCCATTTGACTTCAACTGGAAGTCACTGAAGGATACCTTCAACGCATGCGGTGAGAGTCGTCATAGGTTATAAACACTGACAATTGTTTGCTATTTTATATTTAAGATGACTTATAATTTTGGTATCCATCCTTCTGTAGGCATGGTCCAGTACGCTGATATTAAGATGGAGAACGGCAAATCCAAGGGATGTGGTGTGGTCCGCTTCGACAACCCCGAAACCGCAGAACGTGCCTGCCGGACCATGAATGGATATCGGCTGAATGGAAGAGAGATCGATGTTAGGATTGATAGGAACGCATAAGTTGTTGTCGTCTCTGTTGCATCTGATATTTCATTTAGTCATTAATGTTCAAATGCTCTATCATCTGAATTGCCCATCATCATTGATATTCTATTCATATTCACTTGGGTTTGTTAGATATGTGTAACAGTAATGTTGTTTTAGTTAGTCATTTGTCACAGTGAATGTGTTTTAGTTTATGATTAAATTTTTTTAGAGACCAAATTTTTAATTTTTTTTTTTTTGTCATGCTTCACCTGTCATTGCCTTTGTTCTATAAGGTGTTTTGATAAATAAATCCTCAATATTTGAAATTCTTTATTTGTTTGGTTTTTCTCATTATCTTGTCTCGTGTCCAGTCATGATCAATGAATCCATGTGATTGACATACTTGTGCTAAATTATTCATATGTTTATAACATTTGATAAATGATGGTACACGATGCCACAGTAAAGGTGCATGCGGCTAAACCATGATTTTTATAGTAATATATGGATGTGAGGGGAAGAAATGCCTTGTGGCGCTAGCGTGCGCTCGTAAGACACTCCCTCGTGGACACGGAAGGTCACAACCGGAAGAAGGTCACAGTCATTACATTCAAGATGGCGACCCCCTTGTGTCAGTGTTACCAGGTGAGTGGGAGCTCTCGTGGTAAATATTGGCAATTTAAACACCAATAAATAAACAAAACATTAACTTAAACTTGTTGTATCTCTCCGGTTGTATCTCTAACCTCGAGTGTTTTCAGAGCAGCGTGCTAAGTTAGCCACAGCTAGCTGAGTTAGCTCTCTGAATGTGAAGTTGTCCAGCCGGTGTTTGAACTCTGGAGCGCAGGACGAAACAATTTTACAGAGTAAAACGTCAAATTTGGTGTTTAACGGTATCTTCTGACTTCACACCTCGCATTATAATGAATTAATTGTCTGGTTGTCTAATATTACACACTTAAGCCATCAGCTTGAGGAAGTGATTTTGTTTTCCAACACCAATGACACGTTTCATATAATTTCACGCCGACGTTTCACTAAATAGAACAAAATGGTGAAACTGAAGTGTTCCGTGTGTCTTTCTGCAGATATGTGTAAGAAGAGGCTTAGTGGCGTTTCCTTCCTCTCACCTGCTTCTTCACAACAGACCAAATGTCTACAGGATAGCTGGGCCCCTCACGTGCTCCTCTCAGGTAGGTACACCTGAGTCATCTGCTCCTTCGGATGGTCCGGAGCTTTCACTTTGTGTCTTCCTGTCTGTCTTTCTCTGTGATGAGGGGTCCTGATGTTATGTTGGACTGTGCTCTCAACCACAACAAATCTGCAGTTTTATTTGAAGGAGACAGACTCTTAGTCGCTGTCTCTTTTTGGATAGTATCGTTGTAAGTGAGTTAAATGAATGCACTCAGTGAAATGATTACACTCAGTTGCAAATATAAGGTACACCTAAGTCAAATGAATTCAGTTAAATAGAGGTGAAAATATTAATTGACTGTTAAATGAATCGATTCATTGTTTTGAGTAATTGAGAAAAGAAGGAGTGCCAAACATTTCAGATTTCAGCCGCTCTAATGAAAGCGTATTTCCAGTCTCTTTTGTCTTCTGTGACAGTAAACTGTATGTCTTATAGGGTTATAGACCAAAAAATACATTTCCATTCATAGAACATCGCCTTTCAGCATTTTCTGCCATTTTACAGACCAAACAACAAATATTAATGGAGAAAATGATCAATAGATTCCTTCTTAATGAAAATGCAACAGTCCTGCAGTAAATTCAACCTGTGGTGAGTTATATTGTTCAGAAACTGTTTTAGGGACGTGTTTATTCAGCTGCCTGGCAGTTTTTGAAGGCAATTATTTTGTGCCGTTATACTGCATTGCATTAAGAAGAGATGTGGTACTGTGATGTCGTCTACCCTCACTGTTATAAATGGGGTGGAAAAAATGACAGAAACACCTGCCAATTTAATGCTGAACAATTCATCAGCTACCCAAACTGTGGCTTTAAAAAAGACCATTAAGTGAAAATAGCACTTCAGAGTTTAAATAAAAACCTGAAAATTACAGTCATGAAGGGAGAATTAATAGCAGGACGGTTATTTTAGTATTAGCGATTAGTTATACCTAACAAACCGGCAGCTTTAGGCAGTAAACAAGCACAATAACTAGAATGAAAATCAGGAGCACTTTATGGTGCCCATCTGTCATCCTAGACTGTATTCCATGCTGACATTTTGACACTGACATTTTAAGGGCTCTGAAAAAAGTGCACGTTTGCTGAAACATTGGCTCTTGGGATAAAGTCTACTACACTGCATATCTATCATTCTAAAGTGTGCCTGCTGTCTTTGCAAGTTGTTATACTTTTTTTTTCTCTCCTAAAGTTTATCAAGATGCCTTGAGCAGTGCACACTGCTTTTTAAAGTTTCAGTTCATCAGCAATACCGTGGACTCCAACTTGAATTTAATTGAACTGCTTCAGACCTGCTTTGGAGTAAATGAATCGTTGCTTCTCATTCATACTGTTAAGGTGCTTCGGTCGCCCCTCCTGCAAGCAAGATATCTGTCAGGGGAGAGAGGCGGTGGTAGAAAAGGGTTTCTTGGGGAGTTTCTGGACAACCTGAAGCAGGAGCTGAACAAGAACAAGGAAATGAAAGAAAACATCAAGAAGTTCAGAGAAGAGGCCAAAAAACTGGAGGAGTCAGACGCCTTGAAACAAGCCCGACGGAAATATGTTCGTATATTGCCACACACACACACACACACACACAGAACTTTTCTATCCCATGTTAATATGGGAAACTAGAGTCAGGTCTGAATCATCCACCCATCTCTTCCACAGAAAACTATAGAGTCTGAAACAGTGAAGACCTCTGAGGTGCTCAAGAAAAAGTTGGGAGATATATCTGAGACAGTAAAGGAGGTAATTGTCATATGCGTCTCAATCAGATGTTGGAGTTTGATGGTTTTATTATAGATTTGCTATCCATGATAATCCATCCACCTTTACAAACTATGTGTGTCTTTGTGTCTGTGTGTGTGAACAGGGGCTAGGGGAGGTCACTCGTACAGAAATTGGGAAGAAAATCAAGGAGGGAATGGAGGAAGCAGCCAAAACAGCCAAGACTTCAGCAGAGACGGTCTCTAAGGGTGGAGAAAAGTTCGGGAAGACTGGTGCATTCAGAGCAATATCACAGGTACGGAGTCATTGTGGTGCAGATATATTTCCTTGTTAACCAAAAGTCAAGCTGCATGCATTTGCATTTATTTTGTTTGAATGAAGTTCAACTGTATGCAAATGATGAAAGACGAGCTAAAGCTAAAATGGTTCACTGAAATAACATTTTTCAATTTACCATTTTCATGTCTAGAAAACACACCACACAGTTATTAAATGATATGTCATGAAGTGCACTGCTCACTCTTTTGTACTGTTACTGAAACTGTTTCATTCATAAAAACTGCTCAAGACTAAGAATAGGTTTCCTTTCTGCTACCTGTTTGTCTATTTCCAGGGCATGGAGAGCGTGAAGAAAGAGATTGACGACCTGGGTCACACCGGCCCTTATCGGCCTCCTCCCAGACTCAGAAAGAGGAGTGAGTTCTCTTCCAAGGGGGCAGGGGATGACAGCAAGGTCTTCGAAGCCAACGAGTAAGTGAGTGCTCTCTGCTTTGCCCTGATACTGAGAGGGGAACACCTCCAAGGTTCAGAGATAGCTGGCATGTCCTCAGGCAGTTTAATCGTTAGTATGAAGAAAAATATAATAAAAGAAACCGATTCAAAACTGAAAAACTGCAAGAGCTGAAAATCACATATGCTCAGGTACCAAGAGACTTTTCAATTATATCTAAACTACTATCAGGGCAGAGATAAGCAAACATTTTTTGTCTTGTTTTGTTTTTCAAAAGAGAAACTGGGAGTGTTAATACTGTGCTTTGGAACAGGAGTAAGATTTCTCAAAGCTAAACCTTGATACGTTAATACAGTTAAATTAAATGACCACCCTGCCATGTTAAATGGCCGGAGTGGAACAAGTCAAAAGGGGACATCTTTTTCCTTTGGTCTCACTGTTTGAAGCTTTACTACTCTTGTTCTTCAGGGAAGCTATGGGTGTGGTGCTCCACAAAGACTCAAAATGGTACCAGCAGTGGAAGGACTTCAAAGACAATAATGTGGTCTTCAACAGTAAGCACCTCCTTTTTTTTCTTTGTCTGTCTCTGTCATCAGATTGTAAACATTCTGTGTGAATGCTTTTCATTTAATGCGGCAGATAACGTTAGACTGCTGTTTTAAGATGCAA
>JAOXYL010000105.1:14105110-14123357 GCA_028564955.1 Terapon puta
GAGAGAGAGAGAGAGAGAGAGAGAGAGACAGAGAGAGAGAGAGAGAGAGAAAGAGAGAGAGAGAGAGAGAGAGAAGGTGAGAGAGAATGGAAAAGGCATTTTGCCATGGTCATGCAGAGGAAAGTCACCCCAGTTTATGCCGGCAAACCTCCCGTCTCTCCTCTGTACTGCTGCCTGCTCTCCACAGGAACGTCTGCTCTGCTCATTCATCTTTACATCCTTTGTCAATCTTCATCAGTTGCTTTTCATCTGCCTCTATTTTTCTGTTAATTTCATGTTCCAATTTTTTCCTCCATGCAGTGAGTCTCTCGCCTGTCTTACTTTTTATCTCTCGTTGCTCTCCATAGGGAAAATAACTCGGGCATTTACTAGTCTCTGAAAACTGATCATAAATCAAAATCTAATTTAATCTCTGTTCATTCTCTGCCCCTTTTATCCCTTAATGCATTAACCTAACATTTAAGGGCACTTTTTATTAATGTCTCCACCTGTTTCTAACTATCTCTCGCTCTCCTTCTCCTATCTCTTGCCTTTGCTTCTTTGCTATTGTTTCTCCCAAGTATCCCCCACCACACACACGCACACACACACTGCTCTCTGAAGATCTCTCGGTATCTATTCAGATGGGTGAGCGGGTAAAAATGGTTTGCGTATCGTGTTCCCACAATGATTTGAAACCTGGCCCGCCACAGGAGATGTGATTTTAGATTATTAATGAGGCTCTGCAGCACTTTGTCTTCCCCTCCATCATGTGAGCAAATGAATGAAGGGGGTCAACAAGTGAACAAATGGCCTACTGTAACACTGCACTGACAAATGAGGGTGATGTAATGCGGTACCAGTGTTTATAATCATGCATTCATTACCGCTAATGTGGCCGTAATGACACTGTAATCAGCTCAGTAATTGAGTGTCATTATGGGGGATGCTGCTGCTGTGTTCCCTCCGCAGATGGCTAATGTCACTGTCACTGTTACTTATTGAGCAAAGGGCTTTAATAATCACATTGTATGATGAAATGAGGAAGGAATGACTTAATCTTCTCCTTCTGGTCTGTATTAGAATCCATCAGTCTTCATGGAAAAGTTGCGCAATGTCTGTTGTTTTATTTGATGGGTTTTCACAGTGGATTGATGTAATGTTGTGCAGATTAGCTGTCCTCATTAGAGCTTTATTAGTGACATGTTTGGACAGTTATCTCAATTCTTCTCTAACCAGGTGCCTCTTATTCTTTCAGGTGGTGAGATAAAAGGTGCTGCGGTTGCTTGCTGGAACGTTTGATGACGCCGTGTCTGGTAAAGGCCCTCTGTCATGTCTGCTGAACATCGCCGTAATGGCCCCGTGAGCAGATTCTGCGAGATCAAAGTGGACGAGGCCGCCCCTCACTGACTGAGTGACATCGTAACAAACACGAACGCGCCCTCTCAGAACCCCGATGACTCATTTTCTACCCCTTGTTGCTGCTCTGCTTGTCAAGACAGGGCAGTTTTTGCAGAGATCACCTCAGCTTATTTGACCCGCTTATCACGCCCCTGCAAGTGTAAGGAAAAACATCGCATTTAGCAGGCTCCAACGGCAAAGGTGATGCGCTGTTTTATATTCAGGGCCATCGATCCGCAGACCTCCTGATCTTATTAGCCACACACAAACACCCCAACACGCACAAACACACACCTGCTGTCGCTGGACTCTGCAGATGCTTTAAATAGTCTTCTGTTTGTAACACCTGGGCCTGGCTCACACACTTAAACATCTACACCCAGCCGGTTAACGGAAGTCCATCTGCACACTATTAACTCCCACAGAGGACATCGACCTTGGCTGCGATCAGACACGCGTGTTTGCGTGTGTGTTTGCGTTGGCAGTGTCACGTCTTGTCTGCTCTGATTGAGAACGAGAATGAGAGAGATGATGTGGCAGAGTGGCCCCGATAAATACTCTAAAAGCGTTACCGCCTGAGGTTTGGCCACTTGAACAAGAAAGCCGGAGAGCTTTATTACGCTGTTCAGTCAGTTCCTCAAATGTCTGACACTGAAAAAGTGGTCCATATTAATTGAAAAGTGTGTGCATGTGTGTGCGCGTGTGTATGCATGTGTGTCTGTCACATTGTCAGATCAGATTAGAGCCGGGCCTTTCTGGGTCATGTCACTTTGACTGACCTAGATCTGACTAAATAAACTGTCCAGTGATGAGAATACACACATCTTAGACAAAGATATCACACTCACATTGCTCTGAAGTTGTCTTTATCTACCTGCTGCCTAGCTGCTTATTGAGGCCACATGCACCTAACCCAACTGACAGGGTCTACAAAATAAAGCTCGCAAACCACCGTTTTTTCATAATCCTCCCGATCAAACTCTCAATCCGCAGTTTGGCTCTTCCTTCTTCGCCACCCCTCATGAACACCTTCCCTTCCTTCTCCGCGCCTCCTCCAAATACACCACCCATCCAGTCAGTGTGCAAGCCCTGCCTTCGGGCCCCGTGGAGGATGAACGATGTGCCCACACTTGACTACGAGTTGCTGCTGTCCCCGGCCAGCTCCTCCCTCCCCGGCAGCCCTGGCGGTGGCAGCAGCAGCCCACCTCTGGCCCTGGTCGGGGTGGACAATGAGCAGCGCACCGCCTTGGCCTTCGTAGGCCTCCTCATGCTCTTCCTGGTCTTCCTGCTGGTCAGGTGCTTCAGGATCCTGCTGGACCCCTACAGCCGCATGCCTGCATCATCCTGGACTGACCACAAGGAGGGGCTGGAGAGGGGCCAGTTTGATTATGCACTGGTGTAGAGTGACATGTAACGAGGGGGTGGAATATTTCAGACAGAATAGACGCAAAGGTGGACTGTACCAATGCATAATATTGTGAGTGCACTCTTCTGGGGGGGTGAGTGGGGTTTACCTGGTGTTTAGGTGTGCCTGGTGTATATCGCTCTACTGTAGCCTGTGTACTGGTGTAAATATGAGGCTGCAGGACCCTATGTAACTGTAATAACTCTGGCTCAGCTACAGGCATACAGACAACTGGAGTTCCTGTGAGTCAAACACTCACTCAGACTCAGAGGCTGGAGCCACAAAGGACAGAAATAAAGAGCTGCACAGCTGCCTTAACCTGACCTACTGTACCAGGCAAACATGCTACCACATCACAATTTCACTTTAGGGCTAGGTTTTCCAAACAGAGCTTGTCAGTATTAAAATACAGTATGATTTTGGAAAGACCACATTCACTCACAACATAGTTTCTAACCTCAAAGCCACATTTTTAGATGAGAGCACTCGACATGCAGAACACAGAACTAAAATGAAGGAGTTTACACTGAAGCAGACGCCCCTTTAACAATGATAATCTCCATTGCAAAGCATCCAAGTGTTAAGTGCTGATCAAGGAGCACAAATCCCCACTTTTTGTTTTTTGGATTTTGGACACTGATCCTCGAGCAGCACTGCAGTTTCAGATGCTTTTAAAGGCCCAAGCAGGTAGTTTGTGTCTCCATAAAATTGTGTCTGTGTATGTTTTGTGTGTTTTCGTGTCTATAACTGAGAAGCCATATTGAAAATATATAATCTCTTATTCCTGCGAGTAGAGTTTATGTTCACTGGTTGTGTCCTTTGCTTTAGTCGGCCTGCCAAGTGTGGTGATAAAGCAAACAGCGACCTTTAGGCAACAGAAAGCTTTATTTTTCTATTCTCGACTCATGTTTGGGAGTCTCCTTTTTGCTATCTTTCTGTCCTCCTCCTCTTACCGTATCAATCTTTAGACTGTGGATTTTTAAGGTAGTCATGCAGCCACGTCCTAGAACGCAAAGCAGGTAGCTTTGCTTTTTTTGTGTGTTTTTTAATTACATATTTTTCTGACTATCTGCATTGTTTTTTGATACACTGGAGTGAATCAGTGGAAATAAAAAAAACAATAAAAAAATGTTTTTTCTTCTTCAAGTACTTCTCCTAATTTTCACTGAGAGCTGGACTGTGTGGAAAGTCCACGTAGTTCATGTTGGAAATGAAATAAAATTATAACTATGTATTTAACACCACGTGTCACTTTTGTTAGAGATGGAAATTCATGCACAAATCTGCGAGAAAAGAAAAACTCAGGACTCAAGACTTAAAAATATAACCCACAATACTTTATTGCCATTAATGTCACTGGACAAAAGTTTACAATATTATGTGAATCACTTTCATTTTACAGACTGCCATTTGGTATCAGAACTCTTTGGTTTTTGTCTTTGCACAGAGATGGTGATCATTCAGGATATTAAAAGATGCTGCATGAAGGCTGATTGATTTATTGATCCTCGGCTGGTAGATGCGGTGTGACTGGATGATTGTCATTTTCAGCCTTCAGTTGGACTCTGGTGTGTCAGGCCTTCGGTGATGAACAACCTAAACAGGCTCCTTATTTCCCAAAGTATGAAGCACAATGCACATATTTCGATGCAAGCAGATGATGACAGTATTGTTTCAAGTTTGACATTGAAGCTGAGATACAGTAAGCACACGCGACACACTGCCTTTTTGTTTAAACATAGTGGCAAATAAAAGAAAAAAAATTACAAACTGATGATAAAGATACAAAGTATACAAAGGTTCCCAGGTTAGAAATGGTTATGTATTATAAACATTGCCCAGGCTGTAGGACAGTGCAGCAACCTTCACTGTTAAAAGAAAAATATCACTTAGCACCATAGATCCAAGCTGGAGATGGTTAAGTTTGTTTCGATCCTTCTGGCATTGTACAGACAGTGTTAGCTTGTATGAGATAATAGCTGATGGGAATGTTCATTATCTTTCAGTCTGACATGGTTTGATTTGTTTTTGCTGATGACTGGTGACAGTGGTTTCAAACAATGCAAATACAATGCTGCATTTGCTTTTTTTTTGTTTTGCGTCTTTTTTCTCAACAAAACAAAAGTCAACAGCACTAAAGGCCTTCAGTCTTGGGTCTACTGTGAGTATTTGTTTTGGCAGCCTTGACATTAAAAAAAAATCTACAGTTCACTTAAAAATATACAATTTAATTTTCAAGAAGCAAGTTTGATAATGTTGTTTTTTTTCAGCACTGAGACAATACAAAAGACATACATACACGACAACAATAAATCCTAGCAAAGAAAAAAAAGTCACTTTTGCAATCCAGATTCAAGACTGCACTTTCTTTGTACAGCATAAGAGATGGTATTATCTAGCACCCTTTTTCTCTTTGAGAGAAAAAAAATATGAGAAATGAAAGATGACCTGACAGATTTTTTTTTTTTTTTTTTTTTCTTTTTGGTGAGGTTTCGTGTTCACCTGTGCGTGCTTTTACACTGCAAAGCACTACCTTTAGTTACAGCTTAGGTAATGCTGACATGTCATGTACCTTTGAGACCGCTGCTGTATTCAGCTGTGTGTCTCTTTTTGTTGTAAACAAGGCTCGGACCTCAGATGTCAAGCTCACGGTAAAGCAAAAGAAGTCAGGTAAAGTAAGCTTCTTGTCAAGTTCAGCCTCCCGACGGCGGCTGTCAGCTCAGTTCTCCTGGGGGCATTTTATGTTTTGCAGTAAAAATGCAGAGCCAGGAGAAGCTATAAGCCTCTGACAGCCAACCAAGGAAAAAGACTTTGGACTTAATGAGAAAGCCACTTCCCAGGTCCAGAATCAGTGCACCTGAAGTCTCAATCCCTTTAAGGATAAATACAAATGTGACCTGAACTATCTTCTTTTAAGTCTACGAGCCACTAACTGGTGTATTCCCTGCTCATGATTGATGCTGAGCAACACTAGCACCCTCTTTTGTTTTAAAGTCAGCATCACAGCATGGTGTCCATACTTGGCAAGAGGTACTGAGGTAACCAAACATGACAGCACACACACGCAAACACGCTAATCCCTGCTTGCCGCTGCCCACAGGCAGGACAGAAGTCAGTCGCATCAGAGAAGAACACAGCTTGCTGTTTTCTCATCTGAAAGTTGGTTGGCAGCTGGCTATAAAACAGGCTGCTGTGGACTAAAGAACCTGAAATGCTGTGTAAATGTTGCAGTCCTTCGTGTTAACATTATTCAAACAGCACAAATACATTAAATGACGCGCTACAATACTGACAGGGGCGGACGTGATAAACCGTGTTCCCCAGTGTTGTGATTTTTACCAAGATCACAGAGAGGTGTGAAAGTCCTTGGACCACCTTGATGACACTCAAACCCCTTATCTTTAGCATCTGCATCACTCCTTTATAACACTAAACAGACATCGCTTTAGATCGAGAACTGTGATGTGATAACTACCATGCATGTTGCATACAGACAGTTTTGGCCACTCTCAGCACTTAATTTCTAATAATTAAAAAAACGTCTTTTGTGTGATTCCTAATTCCTAATTTTTGCTCTTCTAAAAAAAAGTGCTTCATGGACTTGTGAACCATATGTCTGCCTTTTTCTCTTAAGGGGCTATGGTCCAAGCACTAGGGCACCTCTCTGCCACCTCCTCCACTGGCTCTCTCAGTGGAGAATGAGTGCTGGGTCAGGTACAAGAGGAGGGGCGCAAAAGGAAGTGTAGTCAGGGTAAAAAAAAAAAAAAGCACATATAATAACATAAACAGTAACAAAGTGGTGGTAGAGTTGACTCAGTCTTTCATAGCCCTTGATTACCCCTGTTGGTAGGGATAGTCCTGCAGCGAGAGTTGGAGGGGGTGGAGTTACCTTATAAAAGGGCAGGTTAAAACTCAAAGGCTTTATGAATCAGTCCAGGACAGGATTGCGAGCGTGCTCTGAGCTCAGTGCAGGAGGATGTGGAGCTTGATGCGCAGGGCGTCTCCTAATTCTCCTTGTAGGTAGTCACTGTCGTGCTGCTCCTCCAGCTGGTGTAGTCTCCGGGGCCCAAACAGCCGCAGGCTGGTGATCTCTAGCCGGTAGGATCCCGGTGGAGGTGGTCTCTTGCCGAACCGGAGCACGCTCTTTCCATCACGGCGCTCTAGCAGGCGGAAGTGTTCATTAGCGTTGCCGTGGGTGATGACATAGCGTACATGGTTCTCCAGAGGCTGCAGGGCAGGGAGAAGCTCCAGCAGAGGCTCTTTGTTGAGCAGTGAGTGCCGAGAAATGTTCATGATGAGGGAGTCCTCAACGTCCACGCTGGCCATATTCATAGCTGAATCCTGCAATGAGCACAAGGACAGAAGGTGGGAGGTTGCAGAAAAAGTACAGATTTCTATATACTCACTTCCTGATATCAGAGAATGCTGATTTTAAATTCTCAGAAAAATAAAAATGATCCAGCTCTGACCCTGAAACTGAAATGAACTGAGACAAGCACAGAGAATCGGTTGTACCTGTTTGATCTCATTTTCATCAGCATTTCGTTTGTGACGTCCGTTCTTTCCTCCTCCATTGATCTTACACTCGTAGCAGGCCTCAGGAGACAGACTGTCATCATCCTCACCCTCCGTAAACTGGCCAGGGAAACCTGAGCCTGTTATACAGTGACTGGATAGACGGAAGAAGAGAGTTTACTATGCTGAGTTAGAGGCACAGGAAACAGTCTTTTCTTTTTGTTTTCAAAAAACACTAAGTGACACCACTTTGAAACACCAGTAAATGAATTCCCTCACCCCTGTCCGGCTCTGTAGAAACCTCCGGGGCATCCACACAAGTAGCCTCCGTCGGTGTTGGAGCAGCCATAGATGCAGGGGTTGTTGCCTGCAGCACATTCATTCACGTCTTGGCAGCCGCCAGCGCTCTGCTCGAAGTCAAAGCCAGAGGGACACACACACTTGAAGCTGCCCAGTGTGTTGTAGCAGGAAGCAGAGCCACACACTGTTCCTGCCTGACACTCGTTCTCATCTGTAGAGGAAAAAGAAGTGTGCTTGTCAGGAGACGTTATCTTGTATGTTGATTAAGCATTACTGTAATATCGCCATAATTACTTTTTTTTACATATTGTTATACACCAATAGGATATGACCTGATTGTTACATCACTCAACAACAATCAACAATTAGCATAAACTCACTCACATCTGTGAATTTACATAATGATTATGATCATTCAGATTTTCCAGAAAACAGGAAATTTTCTTCAATCTCAATAATTAAGCATGCTGTTTGAATTAATCCCCACCACGAATTCACATGAAAGTCTATTGCAATATTATAGAAAGCCTTAGAAAATCATGCCGTCAATAGCTATTCTAATGTGTTTTGGTGCTTTTGACATTCATTACTGTCAAATCACAGACTGAGTCAGTGTGACTCACCCACGCACTGGTTCCACTGGTAGTGCTGAACGTAGCCCTGCGGACAACCACAGCGGTAACCTCCCAGCATGTTCTGGCAGCCATGCTGACAGCGGTGGTTGCTGCCACACTCATCCACATCTGAGAAAAATGAAGGAGTTTTTTATTGTCTCGATTTTGGCAGTGACAGAAGAGCAACTCAGCGCACCCCTTCAACTTTCTCAATCTCAAACACCTCAGCAAAGCCTGCTCACCCTCGCACTCTATGCCCGTGCTGTCCAAGGAGAAACCTTTAGAGCATTCACAGTTGAAGCTACCAGGCGTGTTGACACAAGAGGCCCGAGAACCGCACACGCTGTTCTGAGCGGTGCACTCATTGTTGTCTGCAAAAAGAGGAGAAGCAGATTATTGAGATTTTATTAGAAGTAAAGATGCCTATTTTTTTTCCTCTACGACAAAACCTTTTTCGGTGCAGGGTGACAGTGATCATCTCCTGCCTTGTACTCACCGATACAGGCAGTCTGGTGCTGTGTGAAACCTGGAGGACACTTGCAGGTGAAGCCTCCAATGGTGTTGACACAGAGGAACTGGCAGTTGTGCTGCTTGGTCGAACATTCGTCCAGATCTTGGAGGGAAAGAAGGAAGCACTTAAAGTCCATCAAAACAAGTTACACATATAAAAGAAGACACAAGGACAATGCTTCATTTGTAATATGCAGTAATAACAACAATAATAGCAATAATAATAACAGAACCCAGACTGCTGGTGTGTTGAAGGAAACACTATTACTATTCTTATCTATCAAAAAGTTAATAAAAAATGGCAGGTAGTGGTTTTAGTGAAGATGTGAGAGTCTTACCTTTGCAAGTCTTTCCATCTGGCTGCAGGCTGTATCCTCTGGGGCAGGAGCAGAGGTAGCTGCCCTCTGTATTTTTACACAGGAAGTTACAAGGCTTCGGAGACAGAGCGCACTCATCCATATCTGGAATATGCAAACGGGGGAAATTAGGAATCCGTGCAAAAGCGCTGCGTCGAGCGTTTGTAGACTGACACTTGTGTTGCGAATGAAACACTGAAATTGTGCGGCATTATTTACTGTCAACACAACCACATTCCTTTGCAACCAAACTGTCTGAAAAAGGGAGCGACAGACATCAGCCATACCGACACAGGAGGTTGCGGTGAAGTCAGTCTTGTAGCCCACGTTACAGTGACAGCGGAAGGATCCGATGGTGTTGATGCACTGACCGTTCTGGCACAGGTCTGGCATCACCTGGCACTCGTTGATGTCTGGAGAGAACGGATACATTTTAGAAAGTGATCTGCATTAGACAGACACTCACGATGCCAAGCGTAATTCAACAAAGAGCTCCCAGTCTTATTGAGCTTCTTTATTAGAGTGTGAGCTCTTTTTATTCTGGCTGCATTTAATCTGATGTACCTCAACTTGGTTTCCCTCCCAAATTAAAATTTTGTTTTAAATATATTCATTTGGTTATTGATGATGAAAATATATTAAACGTAAAAAGAGAAAAAGTAAAATAAAATAAAAAATAATTGAGTGTTATTGTGGCACTTACCTCTACCGTCTGTTGTGTAGCCAGGTCCGAGTGGGCACATTTTCTTGTACTGTACAGTGCCAGGCAGCGGGCAGAGCTCACACTGTGACCCCCAGCCTCGGCCCGTGTTGCAGCAGCACTCAGATTTGGTCACACTGTTCCTGTTGGTGGATGTCTGCTGGCACATTGTCTGCAGAACCTCTGTGTAACAGTAGCCCTTTCGGTTGTCTGAAGGAAAGGATGGCGGGATATGAAGTAAAAAACTGAGGACATTTGGTTATGAGAGCAGCGTGAAGCTCTTTAACTGAATTCATTTTCATTTATGACGTCTTCAACTCACGACGACGTGCTTTTCGGCGCAGGTGATCTTACCAATGCATTCGGTTCCAGTTGGGCTCGGCTCGAAGCCGTCGTTGCACTCGCAGCGATAGCTTCCCACTGTGTTGATACAGCGCCCGTTCTTACAGATGCCAGGCTTGGCGCGGCACTCGTTCAGGTCTGCCAGCGTATAGAGCAATGGATGAGAGGGATGAGGCAGATAAGGCCGGGAACAACAGCAGATACCAGGTGAAGACTAAGGAGAACCTCTCAAGTTGGCTGAAATATTTTCACTCACCCATGCATCCCTCTCCATCTGGTCTGCGCTGCATGCCAGGAGGGCAGATACACATGAAGGTACCGATCAGGTTCTTACAGGTCATACCCTTGGACTCACAGTCATCCATACCCTCAGAGCATTCGTCCTGGTCTGGTGTGGGACAATGAGAGATGGCATATCGGTAAAACATCCTGCTAGAGGGAAAACTGTTAAATCTTGTTTCAGCAGTGTCAAATAATCGCTACAGCACCCAGGGAAGGACTGAGCAAAATCAGAGACGACAGAAATCGAGCCGATAAAAGTGACACTCGCTGAGCCCTCTCACCTCTGCACATGCGTTGGTCATCTCGCAGCACGTAGCCGGCAGGACACATACACTCATAGGAGCCAAAGGTGTTAACACACCGGAAGGCACACAGAAGAGGATTCTGGGAACACTCGTTGATGTCTGGAGTCAAGAAGGGGTTTTAAAACAATAATGATAAATTATGTGGAGACTATAAATGTACCTGTGCAAATGTGTGCGTGTATGACTGTGTGGATGACCGACCTTCACACGTCATCATGGGTCCGGGTTCGAAGCCCTCCTGACAAGAGCACTCGAAGCCTCCCACCACATTGGTGCAGGTTCCATTTCCACACGGGTTTCCTATGGAGCACTCATCAGTGTCTGACGCAGACGGAGAGTGGGGATAGATAGAGGCAATTAAAACCAATGAAACATTTATACTGTACCTAAGATTTTAAAAGCACTCATTAACAGCTTAAGTGTTGGTCCAAAAATAGATTGGGCTGTAATGCTGGGAAGAGCTGCCGGCACTAAGAAAATAACACGAGACCAGGGTAATAATACTGCTTTTGATGATATATTAAGAGATAGGGCAATGAGGATCCCAGGGGTCATCGATCCTGAAAAGAAGTCCCGCAGCCATCGATTTTTCTTTGTCTGCCCAGCTGCAGCCCTTTCATGATAAATCCTCAAAATATTCAGTTCTTCTTCTGTGATTCCAGGGCAATAATGTATTAATTACATGAAGATGTAGAAAATTATGAACTATAATCTCACCAACGCAGTTGACTCCAGTGTAATCCAGGTTGTATCCGAAGGGGCATTCACAGCGGAACGAACCGTCCGTGTTGATGCAGATACCATTCTGGCAGATGCCTGGATTATCCAGACACTCATTCATATCTAGAGAGAGCAAAAAGAAATTAGATAAAAGAGGAAACCCCATCCCCCAACAACTGGCCACTAAATTAAAGGGATTAGATCTAAGGTTTGGCATTTACCTTCACGTGCGTTGTCCAGTCCAGGCAATGCTCCGTGGCCGTAGGGACACAGAGTGTCAAAAGCAGCTGGAGACATACGCAAAAAGGTCAGTTGCAGCATTTTACATTGTTTCTTATGCATGTATATGTTGAAATTAAAGCTGTGTGTGTCTGTGCTACACACCCTCACTCTCCCGTGGGCACAGCTCACAGGGAAGTCCCCAGCCCTCGCCAGGCATCTTGCTGCAGCAGCACTTGGCCTTCGTGGTGTTGAAAGCCTTGGGGACGGAGCATTTTCCTGCCTCGAATTTAGTGAAACAGAAGCTCTCTCTGGTATCTGTCGTAAGAAAAATATGCACTAAATATTTTTGTTTTACTGTACATGGACAGTAAGTCCATTATTCATGGGACACACAAAGACAAAAAACTCCTCCACCACCTTTGTAAGGGAACTAAAATCAGATTATCACATTCACTTAAGAACATCAACACTTTCCACTGCTACTGTTAACTAACAGCTCTTCTCACCGTAGCAGAGCCGTTTGTTGTCCGAGAGGACGAAGCCCGGCTGGCACGTGCACTGGAAGCTGCCGGGTGTGTTGGTGCAGGTTCCAAACTGGCAGATGATGGGCTCCACCTCACACTCATTAATATCTGTGGAGGGAGCAGAAAATATGGAGGTCAGAATAGGTGGGTGTGTTAGAACAGATGGCCTGTTTCTAATGTCTCTGACCCCCTTGATGTTCAAGTATAGGTGCTGGAGGCTACTTGAACAAGCTGGTTTGAGTACGTGTGGAGCAGTTTGTGGATAGTGAACCATGTCTATATTTGTGTGTGTGTGTGTGTGTGTGAGTGTGTTTGTTTTGCGTCTTACCTATACACTGATCGTTCTGCACCTCATAGCCAGGAGGACAGATGCATCTAAATGATCCATCCAGGTTCTGACAAGTTCCAGGAGAGCAAGTGCCGGGAAGACTCACACACTCATTGATATCTGTGAAAAAAAGGGACAACACACTCATCAGCGAATGTGTGTGTGAGTTAGACAAAGTGCACTCTGTGAAGGCCTATAAATATCACAAAATGCTGTCATGTTTTTTGTGACTAACTTACCAACACAGTTCTTCCCATCTGGAGTATTCTCATAACCCTCATGGCAGAGACACTGGAAGGAACCGAGTCCATTGATACACTGACCATTTCTGCACACTTGGCCCTGGAGGGCGCTGCACTCGTCGATGTCTACAGGAAAAAAGATTGAGAAAATTGTTTTTTTTTTCTAAACTGTTTTTCCTGGCCAGAATTACAAAAAAACTGGCTTTGTATTTTTTTTCGTTACATAGCCAGTCCAAGTCTCAATGATTTTGAATGCAGTCTGATATATTTTCCTATTAATCCAAAGAAAAGTAAAAACATCATCAATCACAGGCATTTTATGTTTCAATTTGATTTCATGTCTGTCCAAATGAAATACTACAATAGAAAAGGGCAGCATGTTTTTATTGGAATTTATAGTTGTAGTCTTTAACAATATGGCATCTGAACGTGTGTCAAGACTTTGACCTTTAAAAGAAAACACTAACTGCCATGACCTTTGCAGATCAGTAAATGAGCCTTACCCATGCAGTCGTTGTTGTGTGTGAGTTCAAAGCCGGGGAAACAGAGGCAGTTGTAGGATCCCACAGTGTTTTTACAGGTACCGTTACCGCACGGCTGTCTGTCACACTCATCGATGTCTAAAATGCACACACGTTAACATTTAGAGTGGGCGAAGTACTAAAAACATTCATAAACATAAAGGGTGCACATTAAGTGTCAGCTACAGACGTTCTCTGGAGGACGACATGCATCACGGTATCATTTGTATTAACATAGTGTGAGATTCCTCTCACCCATGCACATGGTCTGGTCAGCAGTAGCTTTGAAGCCGTTGTGGCAGAGACACCGATAGCTTCCCTGCGTATCGATACAGTCTCCATGACTGCACACATTAGGAATCTCCTGGCACTCATTACGGTCTAAGAGAGAAACGGAAAATATGAACATATTTCACAGGGCTGAAAATGACATTTCAGTTCTGAAAAAGTTGTTGTTGATTATTTGTAAACTATCCTTACGGCCAACAAAATTCTAATTTTCAGAGTGACACTAAAATATAGTGAAAACAAATGATATTGATAATAATATGAAAGACAAGGAAGCAACACATTCATACAAGTTGAGAAACTGTGACCATTGTTTCTTTTCTTAATGACATCTGAATTATTTGTTCATCTAAACCATTTTTTGATAAAGTAATGATATTAGTCATTAAATTCCTTATTAAAATCCATTTTCTGTACAGTTCATGCCATGTGAACACAAAATTTATGTTGTCCGTTATTTATACTTTGTATTGTTTTGTTTTATTTAATATGCTTCTGCGTGTCCAGGTCCCTTGTGGGATTGAACACTTTACATTCGATTTTCTTCTTTTTTTTGTTTTCCAAATTTTTGAACACGTGAGGTGTGTTTAGTCAAAATCCAGTAAATGCAAATTCTATTTCCTTTAGCAATGGGTGTCTGTGTTTTTACATTTCACATCTGTCCACATCCCTGGTATTTTAAGAAGACAAAACCCCAGCACGGCCTGTCAGACAGGCTGGACTCACCCACACAGGCCCCGCTCTGGGACAGTTTGAAGCCTGGTGAGCACTCGCAGCGGAAGCTGCCTGGAATGTTGATACAGTTGGCGTGGCGTTGGCACAGGTTGTCCCCACTGTTACACTCATCAATATCTACCCAGGAGGAAGAAAGAGAGAAACAGTGGACATCAATCACAGGCTCCATAACTGTCTGGTCAGAGCAGGCAGTCAGCTTGTAGACAGCGGGAGAGAAAGCACAACGGCTCCATTCTGGCTCTGGTACAGTTCAGGCAGTCGCTGGCAGGTTCTGGTTGATTGAAGGTCCAGGCAGGCGCTCGCATTCAGAGCCACTATGCTTGTCTTTACAAGGACATAATTCATGCAGGGAAAGGCAGCATTAACTCTACTGAGCTGACTGCTTGTAAAAGTGCCTCTTGGCCAGTGAGTGTATTTATGTGTGTGTGTATGTGTGTGTTTCTGTATGGGTGTGTTGGTATGATTTACTTCAGATATGGTGGTGAGTATTTGCACCAGTGTTAAATAAATACTTAGCACAGCATAAAGAAGATATAAGCACGCATTCATGTGGCAGCAGGGTCAAAAGATGAAATAATGTGTGTGGGGGGGTAAAAGTGTGCTAATATGTTGACTTATTGTTATGTGTATACAGTTTTGTGTGTGTATATATAGAGAGAGGGAGATAGAAAACAAAAATAGAAAAAATACAGGAAATCCACCACCATGTGCTCACTGCCTTATTATAGGTGGGTGTAGTTTTCAGATCATGGGTAGTTATCATCATCTCACCTCTTTGCAAAAGACACAGTAAGAATGTAAAAGAAGAGAGAGACACCAGAAAACAGTGTGTGAAGCCCGAGTTTTACCTTCACAAATGAGCAGTATGTTGTTGTAACTGAAGCCCATTGGACATTCACAGCGGAAGCTCCCGATCTGGTTGATACACACTCCACTGGCACAGATGCCAGGGATCTCCCTGCACTCATCAATATCTGCACAGAAAATGGCACATAATGTTATAATGCAAACTGGAACTCATTAGCAGTACCTGTTTTATAACATGCTGTTTCAGCTTTGACCTTGTAATGACCTTACCAATTGGCTTGCCCGTGTGGATGTCAATGATGAAGCCAGGAGCTTGGTTACCACACAGTAACTGGTACTCGGCTGAAACAGAGGGGACAGCAGACACTCAGCAGAAATAAAATGTACTCACACAGCAATGTTTTCACAGTGATTTCAGTGTACGTTTCGGTGTATTTATTAACACTCACAGGTTGCAGGAGTTGGGCAGGCCTCGCATGGCTTGTTCCAGGCTTTTCCCACGTTGTAGGCGCAGCAGCACATCTTCTTGGTCATGTTGAAGGACAGCTCGTTCTCACACGTGTCGTTGAAGTTGCGGTAACAAACACTCTTCCTCATGTCTGTGTGTGCAAAGAGGAAAGGAGACAGTCTATCAAAAGTTCAAATGCTGAAAGCTGGTACCTATAAATGTTTTCCTTTTCATACTCTGATTACTTGTTCCATTCATTTTAGACATGACAAGAGTAAATATTTTCATATCTCTCCCACTCACCCATGCAGTTGTTTCCTCCGTTGACCTGCATGTATTCAGGGGGGCACACACAGGTGTAGTTGCCCAACGTGTTGTAGCAGGTGCCAGGTCCAC
Source organism: Terapon puta (assembly GCA_028564955.1). Taxonomy (NCBI): domain Eukaryota; kingdom Metazoa; phylum Chordata; class Actinopteri; order Centrarchiformes; family Terapontidae; genus Terapon; species Terapon puta. The sequence goes on from JAOXYL010000105.1 coordinate 14,121,051, forward strand.
AGATCCCAATGTGGGTTGTGCACTCGTCGATATCTGCACATAAGAATATGATGAGAGCAGGTTGTTATAGTGACCTGTAGTTCAAGTCAATTAACTTATCCAGCATAATTTCTCTTTCAGGACTTACCCTCACAGATGCGAGTCTCCTCATTAAGATAGTAGCCTGCTGGACACTCACACTGGAAACTACCAAAGGTGTTAACACAGTTTCCACCCTGGCAGAGACCTGGAAGCTCCTGGCACTCATCAATATCTGGGGATAATTCAAATAGTTGAAACCACTATGCCACTAATGTATTGATTTTATGTTTGATTTTGGTCTTTATATTCTAAAATTGAAGCCACAGTTTTGTAGTAAGTACAGAAAAAGCTAGAGGGTTTACCTTCTAGAATAACAGTGATCGGGTTGGGTCTGAATCCTTCTCCTCCTGGACAAAGAGTCTTATATTCCGCTACAGAAAAGACACACAGCAGTTTAGTATGGCTTTCTATTTCATTGTTTGAGAGTGTAATGTCACAATAAACCTGTTTAGTAATTGACTAAAATATAACTATGTATATGTATTTTACTGTAAACATTAATGTAATTGTTTGTTTGTCGGGGTGTTGTAGTGCATACTGGAGTTAGGGGCGGGGCACAGTTCACAGGGGTTTCCCCAGGCGCCTCCCAGGGAGCAGCAGCAGGAAGCTCGGGTCACACCTACTCCAATCTCCGCACTACAGGAGATTCCTCCATCACCACGTGCGAGGATGTCCAGGAAGCAGTTGCCAACACGGGTATCTAAAAATAACACATATTCACTTACACATACACATCATTCTTCAGAAGATTTCCAAGTGGCAGACATCATGGTCCTCTCATCATAACCTGCGCATATTTAAAGTGTTTGTCTCTTTTAAGCTGTGACTCACCCACGCAGCCCACTCCGGTGGGGTTGAGCTCAAAGTCAGCTGGGCAGTTACAAAGGTAACTCCCTGGGGTGTTCACACACAGCCCATTGATGCAGTTCACAGGGTCTGCACACTCGTTGATGTCTGCATTACAGGGTGACACACACAAGCTTGGTAATGCCACCACATAACAGGAACTTTCTGACACATATGAGTTATTCTGCTGTGGTTATGTACAGAAACCAATAACATACTTTCAACTTTTAATAATTTATCATCAGTTTCGTTTAAACTAAATAAACTAAATGAGGCTGGTTTGTAGGTAAGCTCTCTAAAAACAGAAGGAATACACGAATGGCTTAAGTATATAACAGTACATCTTTCCAAATCTTGCATCTTTAGTCATCTTTCATCATCATATGATGCATGAATGAAGGCCTTCAAGGAAATTCAGCTAAGCTGTGAGAGTCTGTTCTGTTTTCTGAACTCTGCGATTGTAGCGCTCCAGTTACAGGCGTGCTACACTCACCAGTGCAGTTTCCTCCGCTGCGGTCCAGTTCGTAACCATCATCACACACACAGCGGAACATCCCTGGAAGGTTCTGGCACGTTCCAAACACACAGATGTTCTGGAAATTACATTCATCGATGTCTGTGGCAAAAGGAAACAGAGACAGAAAGACAGTTTTATACTGACACAGGACAGTAGAAAGAAGACAGTAAAATGCAGCAGAATAAGTGCAGTACCTTGACAGGCCTTGCTGTCCTCTGTTGGAGTGAAGCCCATCTCGCACTCGCAGCGGTAGCCCCCTGGTGCATTCAGACACTGGCCGTTTTCACACAGGTTCACGTTGTCTGCACACTCATCCATGTCTGAAACATAACAGACCAGAGCATCATTAACTTACTGTTCATGAAGGCCACTGCGCACAAGGTCACTAAAATTCATTCAGGAGTTATTCAGAACGTGTAAGCCATCTTACCCGAGCAGGAAAATCCATCTCCATTGAAGCCCTCTTTGCATGTACACCTGTAGGATCCTGGTGTGTTGACGCAGTCTGCATTGGGGTTGCAGTTATGGTCCTCTGCAGAGCATTCATCCTGATCTACAAGAGGAGAGAGAAGAAAAGTGAGAAAAAACTAATTGAACTTGCAACAGTTAAATATACATATTTACATATAAATATATGTCTATACATATACATATATACATTTACATACATGTGTGCATATATGCTTGGACACAGGAGACAATTTTGTTCCTTTATTTTGTCTTCAAAATTCACATAGAAACATAAAACTATCTCATCTATAAATCACATCACAGCATATTCCAAATATTTACTCACCCACACACTTGATGCCATCTCCCACCCAACCATCTCGACAGCGACATTTAAAGCTTCCAGGTACGTT
>JAOXYL010000105.1:14149137-14159799 GCA_028564955.1 Terapon puta
TTTCTAATTATCGTCTGTGCATATGTTTGTGTGTGTGTGTGTGTGTGTGTGTGTGTGTGTGTGTGTGTGTGTGTGTGCGTGTGTGTGTGTGCACGTGTGTGCATGTTTGTCTGGTGTGTGCAGACTGAGCACATGTCTGGCGGGTCTTGTGGAATTTCTGATTGCATTGCATTGTTTGTGTCCGAGCGGCCTTCTGCTGATGCTGATATAAATAAATGATTCAAATGTGTGGGTTTGTTTCTTTGTGTGTGTGTGTGTGTGTGTGTGTGTGTGTGTGTGTGTGCGTGCGTGCGTGCGTGTGTTTGGGAGGTTTATCCTCATTTCAGCCAACCATAGAAGTCTCTGTTAGCCTTATCAGCGCCATTATCAACAAGCTTAAAATCACCCTTTTCCTTTATCCCTAATCATTCCTCAAGGAGTCTGCTCCTTTCATTTCTTCCACACCAAAAGCATTCACCCAAACGTGACTAAATGTTTGACACAGCAAACACACACAGATACATAAACAGGGGTTTATAACAACTGTGGGAGAACTGCGTTAGGGGAAGATAAGCCCTCAGTAATCTACCAAGATCTGAAAGTCTGAAGCCTCTAAATAGTTACAGAGGGTAACTACACTGTGCAGATAACACATGACAACATGAGAAAATCTACACAAAATAATAATTATCAGATATTTTTATGATGTTAACTTTGCATATCTATCCTTGTTGGAACTGTGACATCACTTCTTGCGGCATCAAGTCACTCCTGGGTCATTGTTTCTACACCTCACCCATTGTGCTGTCAAAAGCTATTTCAACTTCTTTGACTATTTTCGTCTGTTTTGGGAAACCTCCCGTCTCAATGCTGTCCAGCAATGGAACAATAATGCGGACTCTATTGAATGCAGACACCGCCAGGCAAAAACACAGTCAGGCTAGCAGGCTCCAGACTCCATCAACAACTACAACTCATGGGACGTGTTACTTATTGAGCGAAGGGAAAGTCTTTGTAGTGCTTTCTTAACTGCAGCAACAGTAAATGGGCCCATTTTTCATCAGGCTGGATCAAAGACAGCCATCATTTCCGTCCCCTGAGGCTACTCAAATATTGATTTGAACAAACCGGAGCCTCCAAATTTGGCCTGAGCACTCGTGAATAATTTCCTTAACTTTTTGTTTATGGCATGGGTCATCAAAATTTAGTACCTACACGAAAAGCAGGCACTATAAACAGTTGTGATATGTGATGTTCCTGATTACACTTAATTCATAACATTATGAGTTAATTCAGAGCATTTAATCATATGTATCTGAAGGAAGCACAAGGCTCATTACTCTTTGTAGCCCAGTGAGACGCAATTCAAGACATGGATTAAAACATTGTGTTGTACTACTTTAAAACACTATTTTGAGAGTTATTTTAGAAATATGTGTTCCAAATCAGCTTGATGGGGATCACTGTTTGTCTCACAGTGGACATTTCTGAATGTGGAAAACATACATATGGGGTCTTTATTACAAGGCAAAATCATGGCGCATTGGCATGTAATTTAAAGACTTGCTGCAAATCAAATTTAGCATGGCTCCAAACCGGCTGACTCAAACTAAATCGTCATTAGGAATATTTTTCCACAAAGTGACCTGTGCCCGCTCCTGAGCTCCACCCATCCCCAGCGCAGCCATCCTGTCCAGCCGTGTTCTGTCCATTCTTATCCAGAGTCAATAGAGCAGAAATAGCACGACTTCCTACACTTCTAGAAGCTCAAAATGCCCCAGACGTCACTGCCTGCTAGGGGGCAAAATTGTTCCTCTGTGATTAGCGGTTTATTTGCTCTGGACCGAACCACAGACTGGGTTTGAGGCTGACCACAGAGGCTTTTTGGGTCCACTGAGACAGACTGGACTGAGCAGCAGAGCCAATGAACTAAAGCCCTAAAGACATGCATCAGCACCACCCAATAATATCAAATATATAGTAACATGAATGATTTAATGAGTGAGAATGTCATTACTTTTGCACCTATTTGGTTTTAAACCAAAGTATTAGGATTGAGATTGGACTGGTATTGGATGATTCATCCTGACGGGAAAAATAAATGTGTTTATCAAATTGGCAATCCATCAGTAGCTGTTGAGACATTTCACTTGAAACTACAAATGTCTGTCTCATGGTGGCATGACAAGAAAAGTCGGCAAATCATCCTGAACCATGAATGTCTGTACCAAATATTATGGCAACAAATCCAAGGGGTATTGAGATATTTCTGTCCGGTCCAAAGTAGTAAACTAATCAAATGCCAGATAAAAAAGCTGACATTAGCGTATGGACACAAACAAACTCCCATAAAGGTATAGTCATAGGTATGCATGTACACAAACATATGCAGCAACAAAATGCTGACAGAGATAGCTGTTGCACAGTATGCTCTTGGTTTTTGATTAAGGAGGAATGACTAACTCCATCACGTGCTAACTCTAAACAAAATCAGTGAGCCTCAGGCACATGCACACCCGAGTTGTACACACTCTGCCACACATGTAGACAATCCCCAGACATGCAAACACACAGGGCTTTCCCATGACTCCATCCTGCAAACCCAGTTCACCCCTACTGGTTGACTTTCCCTGGCTTGATAATCACAGCTCATCAGCCGTCTTCTCACTGAATCACACAGTAAATCTACTGACTCATGGACTCTGTTACACAAACTCTCAAACCGCAATACTCAACAGAGCAGTACGAACACCAGAGGTTACTCCAGAGACGCTCCTATTAAACGCCCACTATTGAAATATACTGGTCATTTATCAAAATGATTGAATATCTCAGAAGTTATTTAAACTCTAAATTTGAGAATTTGGTCAGTTCTCTTACAACTCTGCCAGACTGTTTTCTGGCAAACTGAAAGACAAATGTTTACATTTACTTTATGCCCTAACAAGCTGAAAACAAATATATTATAGCTGACAAATTGAAATGGTGTAGGTCCAACTTTGAGTCTGATATAGTGATATGCATCATGCTACTCTCCATTTTCATTTCTGTTGTCACTGAAATCGTGCCTTATGAATTATGTGGTTAATTTAACACATTCATCCCTACTCCCCTCTGTCCCCACTCTCCCTCTCTGAAGGATCTTTGGCACCAAAAACACACAAACAAACATCCATTTATGAGTGTTTCCCCTGTGACTACCTGCAGGTCCAGCAGTCTCCCAATTCCTCCAACATGGAGAGTGTTTGTACTCCCCTCCCTTTGTACCAGGCTTTGTGTACACAGCTGGGGAGTCCATTTTCAATTTCACCCCGTCCCTCCTCTCTTCCTCCCTCCTCCCCTCCATCCCTCTCTCTCTCCTCCCTACCTTCCTCCATTCCTCATCAGGAAATGTCCTCGATCAGTCCACAAAGAAAGTCTATTCTGTCAGTCCTGTGGGGATGTTGGGGGAAGGCGGGTGGGGGTGGGGGGTAGAAGGGGTGGTGGGTATTTATTGCCAGATGTCTCTAAGGCTTCCTCTGACAAAGTCTAGCCTCAAAATGTTGTATTTTCCAAGACAACAGGACCCCAGAGTAAGAAGGAGTTGAGAAAAGGTGTACAATATGCCATAGCCTTACTCAAAAACATGGAGGAAAACAAGCAAAAGAAGACTGGAGAAAGGAAGGTTAGGCTAAGTGTGACGGATAATGTTTAAAGAAAACAGATGATATGTTTTTTACACATATAAATACACAGGGCAAAGGAACGCAGGGGGAAATTACAGGCCAAGAGCCTTCCTAAACTTCAGTATAGGTAACAGCAGGGTGGAGGTGGAAGGTGAAGGTCACAGAGAGGGGAGTTTAGCAACAGAGAATATCCGGAGGTGTAAAGTTTCCTCTCCTCTGAAAAAGGTGAACTGAGGTGAAGAGAAATTAAGTGCAGCCATCAATTCAGGTATTTTATTTTTACATCTCCCACGGGACTGCGCCACCTACATCCAGCACCCTGCCATCACTTCCCACCAAACACATACCTCAGGCTTCTGTTCAAAGCTCAGGAGACGAACACCCACTGTCTGTCTGCGCTGACTGCATGGAGTCATCCACGTCAGACGGGCCTGAGCGCTCGCCAACCGCTGAAGTAATGAACTACCAGAGTGCGTCTGGACTGATAGGACTCATGACTGCACCACCACATCAAAGTCTTCCTGGTTCGATATCTTCCTTAACATTAGAGCCGGCGTGTGGGTAGGAAGTGTGTTTATAAAAGGCACACCGTGGTCTACCATTCCTCCAATCTGACTGCTGGGTTTCCATCAGCTAGCCAAGCAGGTCCTGACTCCCAAGCTTGATAAAAAATATTTGATCTATTTTAACTATTTTACTCATTATTCTATTCTATTTGATTTAAAGAAACATTGCGATGTTTTACAACCCAGCAGTTTTATTTGCTCACAGCAATAGGACAAGGATTGCAAGTAGCCACACAAGCTACAAGAAACCTTCAGTTTAGCCATGTGAAGACAGTGAGCTCATCGAAAATGGCAAAGGCAAGGAGGAAAAAACTGCATGTACGTCCAGCTATATCAGGCATAATAGGTCAGCGTATACAGTAAGATGGTTCACTTTCACTCCCAAATAGGTGTGTATATTTGTTACAAATTAATTTTTGGGTGTCGCCAATCAAATCTCAGTAATGACCATTGACCATGATCATTGTAACAGAAATTTATACTATAACTACCAAAATAAGACCAAGGCTGTAAAACTAATTGCAATATATATTGTATCAGAAGCTGAAATATGATGTAAAGACTAATGCTAGCACGCCCTGTCATACCTATACAAAGCTGAAAGGACGACAGCGACAGGAGAACCATAACACACTGTATCAACATTAAAACGAGGATGAGCTCTCACCTCTCTCGCACTGCGGGCCAGTGAAACCATAGACGCAGGCACATCTGTTGGGCCCGATGCAGCGCCCACCGTTCTGGCAGCCATTCTCGCACACGGCTACAGGAGACAGAGGAAAAAAAAAACAGTGATTCACAGAGAATTACACACTCTCACAGACACACAAACACCAGATCTCTTCATGAAGATTTATATGACTTCACCTTTTAATCACTCGCATCACCAGCACATAAACACACTCTGTTTTGTGTATTTGTATTGCAAACATACGCAAGGATTTCCAACGATGACATCAATTCTTTAGCCAATAACACCAACTCACTTTATGCCTCACTCTAACCCAAAAACTAACTCTAATGCAAGCCTCAAACAACTACATTACAACTGTTTTTGTTTGACCATGTATTTGGTAATATGATTCAAAGTTATAAGTATACAGGGGATTTCTGATTGGGCCTTTGCAAATAAAGGCTGGAGCAATAGCAACCAATTACCTCACAAAACGTTGGAATAACATTAAAAAGTTCTCAACCTTAAATTTAGCACAGATGTTGTATAATTATGAGGTCTGAATATAAAGAGTGAAATATTAAGTATGTCAATCAAAGTGCTGACTACTTACAGGCCTGCTTACCCTCAGAATTATATACTCTAGCAACTACATACTCTACACCCAGGGGTGCTGTTTGTGCTGCAGCTTTCACTCACGTTGTCCACAGTGGCTGCCTGTGTAGCCCTTTGGGCAAGTGCACGAGTCCTCTGCACAGCTGCCTCCATTCATACACCTGACATTACAGGACTGAACTGTGGGTGAGAGGAGAGAGCGAGAGGAGGGGGGTTGATGGGGTGGGATGATGAGTGGGTAGGGCAGAAAGAAAAGACAGATGGAAAGACAAGTGTGAACACATAGTCCTCAAGTAACAAAAGCTGCAGAAAAAACACAACATAAATGAGAAATGGATTTTTTTTAAACATGCGATTTGAGTTAATTAGCACTTTATCAAAAATTACTGGAACTATTAACCAACCCTATACTTTAAAATGAAACAGGAACATTGATTGACTGACTGGTTAAATCGCTTTTTATATTATTACCCAATCAAAAAACACTTCAAGACAATTAAAATAACACACACATGGTTAAATGACTGTGGTCACTTTAACACATTAAGAGGCTTTTTCCACTTGAGTATGGTTTGTACAGCGCTGGTGTTTCTTTGGCAGCTTTAGATGAACAGACAAGGCTCAAAAGCCCCCAGGCCACAAAACCAAGGCTAATCAAGCATACTGAGTGCAGGCAATAAGTCGAGCCAGCTGTATGCTACAGTCAGTCGGTCAGTCAGGAATTTGCTGGGAGGAGAGGGGAACTGGGTGAGGGGGCAACGAGAAGTGAAGCACAATGGCAATTAAATCCAAACAGGACGCACAGATGAGCGAATGTGAGACAAAGGAAAGAAGTAACTTTGAATGGCGGGTCAACAAACCAGAAGTGCTGCAGTGGTTCAGGTATTGTGACGTGAAGCAGCTCCTGGCTGGCAGACTTCTGCACCAGACTGCGAGAGGGCCAATCTGACAGACTCAAACACGTAGCAGCAGCTTTCATAAGGGAAACTAATTGGTCTTCCTGGCAGACAGGCAGCTTTCTGCTGAGCCAGCCTTTTACCGAACACAAGAGGAGAGAAGACACCTACAGTGCTGAGCGTTGGAGAACTGGGCTCTCTTAACGTTTCCTTGCATCCTCTTTTTGCTTTCATCCTGGCTTAAGGGGATATTTCATTGTCCTTTAGTCTCCCTTTATTTTTCTTCCTTCCTCCACTCTTGTCTATTCTCTCTGTGCCTGTCATGCTCTTCTGTCTATATCTTAATCGCAAGTTCAACATTAATTTCCTCTCTCTCTCTCGCTCCATCTGCCTGTTTATGTCTCTTTCTCTCTTTAAAATTTCTGGCATGCAGAGCGGTGGAGCAGAGGGGAAATGACTGAGCTTCCCCATAGCTGAGTTTGTCTAATGAGACTTTCTGAGTTTGCACACTTGCCAACAGGAGGTATTTCAGCCACTATAATCCACCCAATTATTCTCACTGTACCCAAACACAGTAAATATGACCTGTGTGAGTCATGATGAGTGAATGCACTCTTAGGTAGCTCTTCGCTGTGATCACCCACGCCTGCCTGACTGGCAGTTTGCACATGGCAGACTTCAGTTTACATGAGTCAAAGCACAAGAGCACAAATGCTGGATGGGAACCCTGTGTAGTTTCAGTAAATGCAAGGCGTAATTCTCTGAAATTGTCAACAAGGCTTTCATTCGGTCCATATACTTAATGCATGTAATGCAAGTCTTGAATGAATTCCCCTTAACTTTCTTATGTGCAGCACTTGGCAGACTATGTACAGATTTGGCAGGAACTACTTTTTGTCTGGAGTGTGTCTCATGGTAACATACGGTGATAAATTAAAGCAAATAGTTTGGGACTCTGGGGCAGGCTGCGCTTATAGGTCAGTGTACGAGTGCACTGCCTCCCTCTTTCTCTCCCCTCTTCTCGTTTACTCGCACAGGAGATGAGTCTTGGTCTCACGTTTCAAACTCTGCTCCCTTCAAGACGTGAGGTTAGTGCACTCCACTGATTCTCTTTCTTCACTCAAGGCCAACAATCGGATCCATGATGTGAAACATGAATAATGATTGCAGTGAGTGATTTCAGCAATTTTCTGCCATGGAACAAACCATGGAGAAAAACGTTCCAGCAGGCTGTAACACGGACTCCCCCAAAGCTGAGGGCAACTTGGGTAAACTCTTCCATTTTTCAGAAAGTCCTCCCTGCCCCACAAAATAAGGTTCTCTAAATAGGTCAAGAACATATGGGAGATGTTTTTTGGCAAGGGCTTGTGGGAAAGGAGATGTTGCAGTAAGAGTCTCTCGGTCCACTTATTGCCAATGAACTCTCTGCCCTGAATAGAGGATGATGGGACAGGTGCTGGAGAGATGGAGGTACCAGCCAAAGAGACTGTGTCATGTGTTTTTTTTCTATAACAGGAACTACAGGGGAGAAGGAAAAGGAGAAAACACATTTGGAGACAGGAGGAGATGATCTCACTGGCTAACTTTGCATCTCGCCCCCCCTCCTGTGGCACATCCCCCCGCAGGTGGAGAGAGATGGTTTGCCCCAATGACCCGTGCCTGGAAAGCTGCACGTGTAGAGCAACAGGGTGGGGGGTTACGCATGTGTATGTGTCTATGTATGTGTGTGCCTTCCAGACATTGAGCAAAAGGAGTTGGGTGTAGCTTTGCGTCACCACAATGCACCTCTGTATTCTGGTAGTGTCGTCGGTGAGCTGCTCACATCTGGGTGTTTTTTACGAGAGGCTGCGAAACACAGGAAGTCCAGGCTTGTGTGTTGAGTGTGTGCGCGGGTACATGTGCGTCTGATGGAAAACTGAGGAGCTTTATAGTCGTGTTTTGTCCTGATTTACAGACACCCTAGGGAACACTGACAAGTCAGCCTCAGTTTCAGCATGGATGCAGCAATGTAGTGAAACGGAGATGCCATCAAAACAGGTTAGGAGTCAAACTCAAACATTTCTTCCCATTTTGGGAAATTCACAATCCTTCACCTGGAACTATGTATCTCACAAATATCATCAATGGGCAAATTAGATCAATCCAATTTCTTTGCTTATATTCCTCATACTTCATAGTACAGAGCATTACTTAGTGGTCATGATGTGCTACACTGAAGTGGCGTGACTTCTAATTAAAAAGGCCTCTCTTTGCTTTCCCAGGGCTCACTATTGCTCCTTGTCAATAGCCAATTGAGACCTGTCAGTCTAAAGACAGCTGTTTCTCAGCATTAGAGCAAGAACGTCCGTAGTAATGATTTTATAATTATGGTTATGGGAAGACAAGGTTATAAAGATGACCCTATACGGTCCTCTGCACAGCTGCTCTGCCCTAAACTGCCAGTGGGTTTATTACAGGGGTAACTTACAGTGTGAACTCTTGTCGTCTGGGAACTGACATGTAAGTCTTTTTATCAGTAAACGCCACCTTGGCTTTGCAAAAGATTTTCTTCTAATTCTGCAAATGTGTTAACCCCTAAATGTCTGCCAGGATATCCACAGAAACACATGCTCGTACTGTTCGTTGGCAAACTACAAAGATTCCAGGAAGAGTCATAAAAAAAATCATCGACAACCATCTGTGTGGACAAAACATTAATCACAGACATGTGGATTATATGTAGAAAATCTCAAATGTGTTGCTGATTTATTTAAACCTCTGCATTCCACAGGCACGATGTGAGACATAAAGATGCTATCTATAACTCAGCGAACCAGGGTGCTAGAATCAGGCTGTGTAATTAAGGCAGAGGAAATTGACGTTTCCAAATGGATCTCCATGGAGCCGCAATTTGTTTCCAACTGCACTGAATTATCCTGTTAAATGGTGGACTCACTCCAAGGGCTGAATTTGGGAGTTAGCGTGTTTGGGAAGACAAGATCTACGACGAGGAGCGTTTGCCTTCTCTTGGCATAACCTAAAGCCTCCGAGACAGATAATGTTGTTAAAACAGTTTTAAACTTTATTTGTAATGTGTCAGCTTAGCAGTGATATGTTAAACACCTCTAAAACAGTGGGGATGGCTCTGCAGGGATTTAAATCAAAACAAAGCTTTAAAACCAAATATCCCTCTTACTTACTTTTCATAGTTTAGTAGAATTACAGCTTCATGCTTGAGACCAATTATCTCATCGCCAACAGTAAGATGACTTCCACTGTTACTTGGATTCAGTCCACTGCATTCAACATTTACTGAGGGGTGTGTGTTTATCTCAGGTCCTAAAGATGTTTGACCTCTGACCCTTATAAAAGCCACCAGAGAGGCCACAGGAAGGTCTTTCGCAGCGATTAACTCTTGACACTGCACTAACACATATTTCCCATTTACTAATCAGAGAGTATCATGAGGTATCTCATCAGTTTTTCGTTCCCTGCCTCACATCGCTGCCTGCAAACCTGTAAAAAGGTCACAATAAATCCCTGAGAATTGAGAAAGTTTGACAATCAGTTCTGTCCAACTCCGGTAAGCTCTCACTCTAATTTATCACTTTCTCGCACCATTCCTGCCCCTAAGGAACATGACTTCATAGCTCTTGACAAAGCACTGACTCTGCAGGAGATCTATGCATATCCTGCCATGTGGGTCAGAGGCTGTTTTTCTCCACCCCACCCTCCATGCCCTTCCTCTGAGGGTCGTCCTTGCTTATGGCTGGAACAGATCCTGTTTTACACCTCTGGGTCACAGCCAACTGATGCTCAGAGTGTGTGCTTTTTGTCTGTCTGTTTCTACACGATTGTGAGTGCCTGTGTACATCTGTGTCTGTTAGTGTGTGCAGTTGTGTGAGTGAAAATGTGTGTGTTAGTGGGCTTAATGGAATGCGAGCATGTGTAAAGGGTCTGGCAGGGGCCAGGCGTGACTGACGAGCTGACTTTGGCCAACTAAAGCAGTGAAGCTGAACAAACTGCACGCTACTTGATACACACATCACCACGTACTTTGCATGCTCCCAAAGTGCCGCTTAACGACAATGTTTTCTGCATGTCCGGCACATATTAACCTCATATCTAAACCCTGCACACACTGCACTAATCTCACTAAGACAAACGTGATTTCACTCTGTGTGCGCAGTAAAACACCTCGCTCCACTCCAAACACACACACACACACACATCCTGAGTGGTCTGTAACTAAGCCCAGCAGACTGAGCTGGGGCAGCCAGACTCTCTAC
>JAOXYL010000105.1:14161199-14178956 GCA_028564955.1 Terapon puta
AAACATTGACACAAAGCCTCATGCAGTGATGGATGGAGGTATTTTCAACGAGGGGAGGGGGGAAAGGAAATGCGAGGAGTAGCATTTTGTTTTCATTCAAAGGCTGAATTTAAACTTGCAAGGACAGGATGTATAAAGTCCTCCTTTCTCCCAGATTCCATGCCTGGCTGTCCCGCTCTCTGGCAAATATCCAGTGCTGCTCCCCTCCGCAGCGACCTCTGACCCCGTCTGACAGATGTGAGAGCCATCACAGCTTATGGAGCACTTGATTTGCCTGACAGGTTAGCCACAAAGATTTCCTCTGAGGAGATGGCTTAACCACATCTAGAGATGACTGGCCTCTGCTCACACGTGCACAAAACACCGACACACAAACATGCAGCGTGGGGCCGAGGTCTGCAGCTGCCTCACGAGCTAATGCAAAGAACACTTCAGTTTTTATCTACCGTGAATAATTACGAACCCACTTATAACTCAGTTTATTTAGAAACGGAGTAAAAATCCCAACATGCATCAATCACAAAACCCAAATCCATGTAGCATAGGAAAGTGTGCGTGAGTCAATGCGTGCGCTCAAGTGAAAGACCCATAAAGCCATTTAACAAGCTGAAAGATCTCCAACAATGTGGTGGCACTAATGATATCCTTAGTGACCTTTCAAAGCGTATAATGACGGGTGTATCTGTGGTCATCCGTGTTGGTGGTTAGTTGCTTGCATTTTCTGATGGCATGACTAAGAATTGAGGGACCACAGCTTTGTAAATTGGGATAAAGCTTGATCCAGATACTCATGGTAAAGTCATTTGCCACAGGGATCACATCTCATTGGTTGGGACCATTTCTGCCCCCAGGACATAATTTATGACTGTTTAAAGTAACGCTAGATTACCCAGTGTCTTTAGACGATGACCAAGAACTAGTAAAATTAGACTCAATAAACCTTTAAAAGGATGAGGATTTACTCCAGAATTTCTACATAGTTGAAGGACTCAGAGAGACAGATTTTGGAAATTCAGAACAAAATTACAAAAGTGATATGTTCTGACTTTTAGTCCTGAATTTCCCATGATACAGTTCAATAGGCTCTTCTATTAGACTTTGCCTGCCTGTTGAATGCCCTCATCTTTCAAACTCAATTTAAAATTTATGACGCATGTTTTCTGTCAAATATTCAAAGTCTCAAACCTAACTGAAGTTAATCCCGATGACATCACTGTCACTATTTTTCTAAACTTTGTAGAGCTCCCTCCAGAGCCACAGAGGACATTTTACAACTGTTTTCACAAGCTGAGTGGTACGCCTTATGGCAGGTTGACTGACTTCTATTTTTCTTGTGAGAAAGGCAGCAAATCCACAGATCTGAGAAGCTCCTGCAACTGGTATACATTTTTGCTCATGACTTTAATTAATACTTTGACATTGTGGGAAATATTTGAGAGTTTGATGAGATAACTGACATCGCTGCACAATAACTATGTCGTAGGAACCAGACGCCAGTTAGCTTAGCTTTGCGTAAAGAAGTCCAAAACTGACTTACCAGCATCTCTAAAGCTCACTAAGTAACATTATATTTACACAAAACAAAGTGCAAAAACATTAATTTGCCACCATTTTACAGGGATTCATGTGCCAGACTGTTTCTTGGCTGTGAGACCAGTTGCAACCGGTCGAGACTCCAGGAAGAAGGGTACGTCCCAAAAGTTCATTCCTAGACAACTAAATCAGTAAAGGTCAACACAGTTTTGTTAGTGAACAGTCTACAACATAAATATACATCTTTTAGGTGGATGCGCCGTCTACACCAGCAGATTAGAGGGACGTGTGGAAGTGGGAAATTGAGTGTTGGCAAGTTCCTCCTGCTTGAAAACAGATGACCTTCTTTCTCTTCCTCACCACACAGTATCCGTAGTAACCCCGGGCTGTCACCAGGGAGATGACAGCTGGGGTTTGAATCTCTGATGGATGGAGAGCAGAGCACACCTCCAAACACATTACCAGATGGCACAAAGAGACAGACAAACAGGTGGGCAGTGCAGACGAGAGATATTTACGTAGGTGGAACTGGTGGTCGGACAAAGAGGGGAGGATAAAAATAAAGCAGAAAGGGGAGAGGAGACCGGAGCGGTGGGCTTTTTTGGGAGATTCGGAGAAACCGAGGATGTGGAGGTCATTTTTTTTTTTAGAGAGAGAAAGTGTGAAGGCAGCGAGAGGAGGAGAGTAGACAGGATGGTGGGAAAAGGAATGGGGGATCAGTGGGAGGGAAAGCAAAACAAATTTATGTTGAGAAGAGGAGGAAGCGGGAGGAGGAGGAGGAGTGGGAGCGGAAAACAGAGATATGGAAACAAAGGAGAAAGCAGCATAAGCAAGAAGAGGCCAGACCCTCGGTGGGGGCTGGATTTCTGGGGCAAACACACAAAAACCAAAAGAGGGCTTCGCAAAAAACTTGGAGTGAGACGTCGGCATTCCAACACTTAATGAGCAGTGAGCCCAACTTCTTCCTTGATATATTTCTCCACAAAGCGTTGAAGATTTTCCACCATTACAGGCCGAGGGGATGTCAATATATGGAGGATTATAGAGGTCTGACCCTGAGGTGCTCTGGTTTGTTATTCTTCCTCTCTCTCTCTCTCTTGCTCTCTCTTACTCTCTCAGTCTTTCCTCCAGGTCAGTGCCTGGGCTCCTATCACAGAGAGGCGGCTTTAGAGGATGAACTGAAGTAAAACAGCATGAAAGACGGCCATAAAAAAAATAAGTTTACGCCCCAGGGGTTTTCCTCAATATTGAAATGTCCTACTGTTCTCAGGGCTCAATCTAAAGGAGATTAACTCTTCTGTGGCCATGTCGCTGCCTTTGAAGTTGCCTCCCGGGCCGTGGATCGCTCGTTAACTGCCATTAATAGTAATAAAAGGAAAATGGCTGCCACCTCGTCCGAGGGGAAATATGAAGAATGAAGTAAAGACAGATACTGTAGTCAAGCCGAGTTCACAGTCCAAGGAAAGGGGAGGAGGTTTGACAGAGATTTGGAGAGTAGGCCAGATAACTATTACAACCATACTATGAAAATAGATAAAAACTATATTTTCATGTATCTGCTTACTTTGTGATTTCAAGATACTGAATTAATGAATGTCTTGAGGTAACCCATCAATTGAAAATAATCTCTCAGCTTTTCAAATGTGAGAACTTGGCTTTTTGTCATTAAAGATAGTAAACAAAATATCTTTGAGTTTTGGGTCGTTTGTGAGATAAAATGAGAAATGTAAATCATTATGGCCTCTGTAACATTTTATGAACAAAATAATGAATTGCCTTATCAAGAAAACATTTTTTGGATGAGATCTTTGTGGTTTCTTTTTTGTGTTTTTTACAAAGACTTGGAGTTATAAAATTAGAAACTGCAAAATCAACAACTTAAGAGGCTTTAGCCTGGAGGTCTTCTTCCCGAGCAGGAATCCACGGGGTCAAAGGTTAAGGCAGTTCTGAACAGCCGGCCTCCACTGACCTACAAGGAAGGGCAGCACCAGGCAGGCGTAAAAAATGACTAGAAACAGTCTGTTTCCAAGACACAGACCAGAAGTTCACAGTTGCTAAGGCCCCAGGTCAGGTGTCTGTGTCCGTGTATGTGTGCAGACTGCTGTAGCGGTCATGGGTCAAAGGTCACCTGCCTGGTATCTGACCCCACAGCAAATCTTTTATGTATTACTGCCTCTAGCAACACCTGGGCCAGTTGCTCTCCTATCAGATCTAAGAGTGGTGATGATACAGGAATGTAGTGTGTACAAAATGACCCAACTGCAGATGGTGATAAGGCAGGTAGGTATTAATCACTCATGGAAGATTTCCTCAAGAAAAAAAGAAAATGCATGATCCTTTTACTTAAAGCATTAAGTATTAAAAAGTAATATACATACTCAATCAACTCACTGTTGCTTAAGTAGGTCTTATAAAGTTGTAGATATTTAATTGAGAATGTTTCAGTTATGTTAAATAAATATAATAAATAAGAAAGTAAGTATCACCTAAATCTAGTTCTGCTCAACTCAAACTCAACTCAAAAGTAAGAGTACTACATGTCCCCTCGTGTGACTATCATACTAGGTTATTGATACATCCGTAAGAAAGAAGCATTTTAGTATCGCAGTTGATTAAGGTGGAGCCAGTAGAGTAAAAAGTTCAGCATTCCTCTCTGAAATGTGATGAAGTAGAAGTACACAGAAGCAGAAAATTGAAATTAGTACAAGTACAAGCATCTGTGCAACTGTACTTCAATGCCATACTTGATTAAAAGTATAAATGTACTCTCTACTAGCAATGGTAAGTAAATGGATCAGATTTGTACAGTTATATAGAGTAAGCAAACTGAAAAGATAACGAGGGAATGCGTGAGAGATTGTTGGCAGACTAACAGAGACGGGCACTTACAAAACCTACAGTAAATCACTAAATACTGTGGTGATGAGTGTTGTGACAGGAGATACAGTCGTACAGCTCGACAACTTAAACTGTGGTCTACCACACAAACCCGAGAGGAGATATTTGTTTATTGTTCGGTGTAACAAAAATACAATGTCAGTACCCCCAAATCTCTCTTAACTCAAATGATTAGTGGCAAAAGAATATTGTTTGTGATCAGCTATAATGGCATGTCTTTAGGAGAAGAGATTATAAATCACATACTGCGCACATACATAAACTAAAGGCGATGTCTTTATGTGTGAAAAGGAAAAATGTGTGTATGGGATTTTTTTCTTGTCAGTGTTTGCAGAGATGTCAAATGTGGGAAGCAAACTGATGGCTGAGTCTTTTCATACAGTCTGACACTGAGTAGAAACAACTTTATTACCAGACCACATGTCAATCAGATGCCCCAGATTATCCTGTCTTTACAGCCCAGCCTTAGCCTGCATGTACAGTAAGCATAAAACGCAGACACATAAAAACCTAAAATGGAACCTAATTCACATAAAACAGAAAGGGAAACTGCCAATTGTTCACTCATCTCAAATATAAATTCCTCCCAGGCGTTTTTCCTTCCTCTGTCCCCCAAAACACTCAGATACTGTAGGTCTGAGGTAAAGAGGTTCGCCCTGTCACATCCAAAATGGGGGAAAATTCTTTTATTCTCGTTCAAATCAGGCATATGCCAAGGCAGACAGTAAATAGAAAACCTATCCAGGCCAAGGGGGTGGTACTGACATTATCCTGGAAGAGACTTGAATGGCTGAATGTAATTGTCTGCTTTGGGGCTGACTGTCTGCCAAGTTAGCCAGCATCCAAGGCGTCTCTGCTCAGCAGAGCCGGGTAAAGCTGAGCCAAGCTGGGCTAAGTTAATAAGGTGG
The DNA here is from genome assembly GCA_028564955.1 of Terapon puta. Taxonomy (NCBI): domain Eukaryota; kingdom Metazoa; phylum Chordata; class Actinopteri; order Centrarchiformes; family Terapontidae; genus Terapon; species Terapon puta. The sequence continues at coordinate 14,166,539 of JAOXYL010000105.1, forward strand.
GTGGCTGCAAAAGGCTGCAAAAAAAACACACAACTTGGCTACATTCTTACACTCTAACATACAAGAGACGTTATTAAACTATAAATATTCAGCGATTTTAGATAATAGGCATTTTGAAGACAAGAGAGAGGAATCAAAAGCAAAAAAGCATCAGTCTCTGCCTCACACTTTCCTTCGCTCATTCTACCAACCAGACCGTCAATCACCCATCGAGTGAAGCGGGCCCGCCTGCCAGCCAGCCAGAGGTCTGATCAGATACCGCCCTTGAGTGGACTGATGCCAGGCTGCAGTGGGAGCCAATAAATCAGAGTCAGTCAGCATCAGGTCCAGCGCTACCAGAGACAGAGCAGGGGATATGGAGTTCTAGCCAGCAAATAAACACTGCAACCCAGCCCAAGGCCAGCGTAATGACCATCATTAAACCAACCTCCCTCCATCTCCCACACAGACAATCTGTGAAACCCACACTGAGTTACGGACAGTGCGCTGTGAGTGCTGAAACTCCAAGATGAAAGCATTGGGGTAAGACACAAGCCTGTAGTAGAATTCAACAAGTGTGCAAGAAACACTTGGCCCTCACTACACAAAGCATGATCAGCAGCCAAAACAGTTACTCATTCGTCACAAATGCGATTTCTTCACCCTGCAGCCTCTGTCCGGTGGCAGTTAGATGAAACATGCACACAGCTTTTACCCAATTTCAGATGAACTGTGGTAGGTTTTAGCCAAAGGCGCTCAAACAGAAACTGAAAATAAATTCAACACATTAGACTTATTTGTCTTGGCTGGGACTGTCGCACCACACGGGAGGGCTTTAAAGTTTCGAAAACGATTCATGTGACAGTTACCAGGCAACACCTAGGAATCCAATGAAAATAATCAAAAAGACACAGAACGTTTTGTCGAATACCTCTGCTTTTTGGTACGCATACTGGCCTGAAGCCAAACATGCTAACAAAGCTTTTTAGCCTTAAATATGCTGTATAATCTCATTACCTATTTATGTTGGTGTACGAAACTATCACTACATGAGCATTTCATTCCTAACACAGTGGTGTTTCCAGAACTTGACACTGTAATGGAAAAAGTCTGCAGGGTTTTGTTGTTGTTTTGTTCTCATGAAATCACACACTACTTGATGGGAATAATGTGCTATTGTGCAAGGTCTCCTGGTTTCCTGACTCCCTCCTCTGGCTGCTCACTGCCTGTTAGACAAACTGTGAATGTGAATCATTGCTCAGCTTTGGGTGCAATGCCAATCGCCTCATTTGTGGTTAAATGAACATTTGATGTGTCACACTGGATAAGCGTCATGGTGGCCATAAACTGCACAATGGATACACGCGCTTGAAATTTTAACTTTCAAGTATTCTCACACTTAATATAAAACGTAGATAAAACGTCTCCTTTAAAATATGTCTGAAGGCAGAGGGAGGATGATTCTCTTTATTTAACATGGACCAATGCCTTTTATAGCAACTGAAATGAGTGACAAGGCAGACACATCTATTCCTGTCGCACAGCAGGAGCCAAAATTGAAGATTGTTTTTAGAGAAAACACCAGTTCTATGAATCTATGTGAGCTTAAACCTGTACTATTAATAAGCCACAACTGAACATACTTTAGTTTACTTCTATCTGTCTCACTATCGCTCCCAATTTTTTCTTCATCTCACCTCTTATTTCCTCATGTGCTTTCTGTCTTTCATACTTTCCTGCCCTCTGCTATTCCTTCTTCTGCTTTGTCACCTACAGCAGTGAAACAAATGCCCCTTTTCATACCCCCCTCCGGGTGATACGAATACCTCATTTCCTGTGGCTTGGCACTGGGGGAACCATAAGCTGGGACAGATGGGCGTCTGATTGGAATAACTGATGCAGACACTGAAAACGGGCCCCAACAAAACATCCTTTGTTTTCCAAGAGGTGGCGAAATATACAGTGAAAACCTTTTTCTGCACTGACAAACACCCCGCAACCAGACTGGTGGTGTTTGGGTAACAAAGAGAAAGAGTTGCAGGGTAGAGAGGGGATGGTGAGAGGCAGAGGGGGGTGTCACAGCTGGTAGGAGGTGATGTGACCCCTGTAGTTCATTTTACAGGATCCTACCCACATAAAGACGCTCAAATGAACAACACCTTTAAAAACACACACACACGCATACATGGATGTACCCACCACACACACATTTTCCCTATCAGCTGCCTCAACTTCACACGCAGGGGCCAGCAATCTCCCCGCAGCAGTCCTGAACTACTTTCTCCGGCCTGGGGAATTTGGGTCATGTTTTTCACTCATCATCCCCTCACGAGATGTATAGAAAGCCGCTTTTTCCTCCCTTTCCCATGAAAATGTCAATTTGCTGTAAATACACAGGGAGATTTCAGTGTGGCAAGCTGCCTCTTAAGGTCGAACATGTGCTGTTTTTGAGAAAACAATGTGGTAGTATTCAGCAGCATAATTTGGTATAAGGCGAGCTTGGCTTCAGCCCAGAAAGCACAGCAGTTGAAAGAGAGCTGCCAGGAAAGCAGAGAGGGGAAAGCCATTTATATTTTAAACCTTCTCCAGATACAGCTACAAATGTTCCGAGTTGTGTATGCAAAACCAAACTTGATACACTTTTTCTTCACTTCTTTTCTTGTGAATGCATCTACAGTTAATAAAATTGACACCAAACTGTGTTATACATGTCCAAAAAAAAAAATCATCCCTACCCTCTCAGTGTCTCCTGGCCACGGCGTCGGACCCGCTGCACCTCTCTCTGGTCCACAGTGCCGGTGAATCGGCTAGCTTGGTACGGTCCATCCCCGGTTTGAGCACAGGCCACATGGACCGCCGAGAGACACAGTGCCGCCCATCCCAGCAGCACCTGAGCCAGCTTCCCTGATCCCATTGGTCCGTCTGGCTATCCCTCCAACCGTAGCACTTCCGCTTCACCACTCGCTCTCTGATTTCTGGTCACCGTATGGACCCAGGCTGAGCAGGGGGATCTAGACCTGGATCCAGACCAAGCCCTGGTGTGCACTCCAGAGTAAGGGCTAGACAGAGGAGGAGAGAAAATGAAAGCAAAGAAAAGCTTAGAGGGTTTGAACTTGTGGATCAGCACACACAGAGCACATGGTAGTTTGTTTGTCTGGTGTACCCATCTGCAATGCCATCAGGTGAGGTCATGAGCGCCTCCATCAGCACCACTAGTGTTTAAAATGCATTCATCTGAATGGATTTCTAAGTGAACATTATTTAGCACTACAATGATATAAAAGTAGAAATTATTACACTGTATTTTTAAAAAAATTGAATCATCAGTTTGGTCAAAGTTTGCATTCATGAGTTACTTGAACCACCAACCATGTACCATTACTGCTGACTAACACTGGATAACCAGCAACCAGAATTAATACATGAAGCGCACCGGATTATAGGGCACAGTGTCAATTTTTTAAAAAATTAAAGGATTGCAAGTGTGCCAAATAGTCCGAAAAATAAGGTAGTTTTTTATCCAATGTTTTTCGCGAACTAGTTTAATCTAATCCTTCATTTTAGCTACCTATTTTAATCCTCTACTGATTTCTCTTATCTAACGTTACCTGACCACAATGGAAACATCTTTCACTGATGATGTCTGTCAGTGTTCAATCAATCAATATAAGCAGATTATGTTTATGACTGAATTTCTTTTGTTTTGCTTTATTTTGCATGCAGATTACCGTGTGAATGACATTTGTATAAGTAATGCACGTCTTCTACTTTGTGAGCGAGACCAGTCACTATCAAGCTCATCAATATGAGGGTGGTTTCATTCAATGCCGCTTTCCCCATGCTCAATTGTTTTCTGTCTCCGCCCCCAGCCATAACTATCTCTCAGTGTTTGAAGTGAGTTTGTTTTCAATGGGGATAAAATAACTTTCTTTTACCCATCATGACTTCACTGTGCACGCCACACTGGCCTTGGGTGGCCAGCTGGAGGTTGATGGGCTTTCTCAAAGCAAGGTATCATTGGAGTAAAGTAAAAGAAAATTAATTACTGTAGTTTTATTTTATTGTGGTTTGATGAATGTATGAATAGAGCTGAAATGTAGTACTACGCATTTGTATAGGAATGATAACCGAGATCACTATAAGCAGTTTCAACTGTAGATTTTTTCTTTTAGCCAACAATGTCATAAGTCTTATGCATTACTTTCTGAGAGTCATTTCAACTGTTTTAAATTTGTATTTCATTTAAGCTTATCCGCTTTCTTGGTAACTTAGCCTGCCTACTTTTTCATTACCTTTTAATTTGCAACCCCTGGTGTTGATGTGACTGACTGAGGTTGGTGGGCAGCTCACTGAAAATTGTAATTTAAGGAGTTGAGTCGTGGAGCTTTACATATACCTCTTGGCAACTACAGAGACTCTCCCTGGGGTACCGGTGCCCCAGGGTTGGTAATCATTGATACTACAGACCAAATCAATTTTATCCTTGTGAGACAGCTCAAATCATTCTCATACATTTTCCAACCTTAGCAATGTCGTAAACAGGACACCATACAATCCTCCAGTAAAATGGTTTGAAATGGAATTACCCACTGATTTGATTTTTTTGTTTGTGACATGCTTGGTGGTTGCATTGAGAAAAGAGAAAACATATGAGTTGCGGGGTGAATAAACAAGAACATGGAAGAAATAAAAGAGACACTTAAATTCTGACTTGCAGTAATCTGTTTCCACTGTACCGCACTTCAAACAAGTCTCATAAGTGGTTTATCACTCCACAGACACCAAACAGTGTACGTACTGATACAGACGACAGAGCAAAAAGCCATAAACTGATTAGTGAGACGTGCTCAGTGTCAAAGATCCAGCGCTGTTGAATATTAAAGGTTTACTGTCATTAAAGGAGATGTTAATAAAGATAATGATCGTATAAAATTAAAAACACTGTCATAAAGTTAATTGTCTAAAATGTTTTATTGTTTTTACCCAATGAACCACGGCACAACAGAGAGGGCCCTACATTTCTATAGCCTACAGCACAGTGGCTGTGTTTCTTATTTTCAAGCCCCCATCCATCCTACAACAGTAATTTCCTAAATCACTGCTTTCCAAATACCTCTCCAAAATGTTGCAAAATATATCTGAGAGATTGTGAGATCGCTGACAAATATATAAAATAAGAAAAGAAACATGAATCTACTGCTTTATCGTAGCTGTATTACCTTTGTATTCATGTTTTATTATGGAATAAAACTGCTTATTTATACCTCTTTGGCCTCTGAAAAAAAGTTTCACATCAATAAAAAGTCTAAAAGAGGACAATCACTCTCACGTCATACATGCAAACGGTGACAAGAATTCATAAAATTGTTTTGGTTTAAACGGATCTCAGGCTGCAACCGCTGCCATAAATCATAGCCTTGTGCCTAGAGGGAGCCAGAGAGACAGACTGCAGGGAGGGTGGTAGAAAGGACAGGGGTAAGAGTTTAACGGTGAGGTAAAGATCGTCCAACTTAAACTGCTCTCTCGTACCAAAATCAGAGGAAGGAGTGCTCTAATCAGATTCAACAAAGGCCAATTACTTATACATTTAACTGCACAAAATGAAATTACTCCCATTATTGTCCATTATGTGATTTAGTCTGCATTTTTTAAACAAATTATTTTGAATTTCCTAACCCCATGCATGTCCTATATAGTCAGACATGCCTGTCCTAACAGCATTAGGGGTATATTAAATTGAAAATCATCCAGCGTCCAACTATACTGGACTGCCTTGAGGTTTATTTTCTCTTCTCCATCTCATTATAGGCCACAGGTTTAAGAGGAGAACCGTGGGCCCCTGGTGATATACAACCTCAGCAGCCCCCAGCCCTCCAAACCCTGCAGCCATGGGTCCAACCACATTATACATCTGGGCTGGACAAAGACAAGAAGTGACTCACACTGACTTTAATGGCAGATGAGAGATGGATGAGCAGTGAAGTCACTCGAGCATGCAGAGAAAAAGAGCGAGAGAGGAAAGAGGTTGGCGAGAAAGGGACTAGACCGGAAGATGTGGAATGATACTAATAGGAATGTCAACATAAGAGCCTGGGATTGATCCATTAATCACACCAGGACAACACCCTAAAAAGGTATTAACAAAGTGGGGATCCATGGGTGGCACAGCATTTAGTGCTGCGACCTCCACACAGGCAGGAGTATCAAGCTCCTTCAGTCGAGTAATTAAGAGATTTTTCAATTCAAACAACCCAAAAAATTTCTCCTCAGCTGCTCGCAGTGAGAGAAGTGAACGGAGGCGGGATCAGTCCCGAACAAAAGAAATGCCTGATCAATTACCGAGTTTGATCTGTGCGCCTCTCCAACAGGCTGTCAAAATAAGGCAGGTAAAGCCTCCATCCCGCGTTATCAATTTATCATCCAGCCACCTCCAGCACGAATTTTAACGCTTTAAGGCTTCTGGGGCGTAAAATATGTTATAATCGACTTAAAACGAGTGTCTTGAACTCCGCAGAGTGTATTTATGAAGAGGAAGAGCCCATTAAGACGCGCAAAGAGACACAGTTGGATAACGCGCTGTTCAGACACGATGAGTTCAATCGGCTGCACTGAAAAGTATGAAAGAGCCTCTGAAAAAAGTGTTTTTCTGCAAACTAACAAAGACTGATGCGGTTTTTTTTTCCATACAAAATCGCAGCAGTGATACGAGTTCCGCGTGTCACCGCAACTTTATGAATGAAGACAAAAAAAAACGCAACATCAGCTCCTGCTCGCTGAAACACAACTTAAATCCCAGATGGGGAAATAGTTTAATCATTCATCATAACTCCACTTTACTCTCCAGAGAGACTTGTTCCAAATAAAGTGCAAAGACTCAGTCAGAGTGTAAAACGTGACCAGCCTGTCTGCGAGATTTTTTTTCCACGCATTTTCCTAAAAAGCCGGTAAAAGAAGAGCAGCTCCCGACCTGCTCTGGAGGAATCGTTCAACTTTTTTCTCCACCTTTCTGCAATTTAGTGTTGGGATTTGACCCGCATCGACCCATCAGACGTGCACAGGCAAAAAAATCCCCCGTGAGACGACGGGCTCCTGAAACAATAGTCACAATCAAAGGCATTGATAACCCCACTGTGGTGATCAGTTCATGCACAGTACCTTGCAACAATTGAAGCGCCTTGGCGTCGAGGAGCCCACGGTCGGAATTTGAGACAGGATATGTGCCCCAGAGTGGAATATTGAACTACAGCCTTGTGAGAAAAAGAGAAAAGTTAGGGAAATGCCCTGTTTGGGAGAGGGGAGGGGACACACAGTGAGGCAGAGACAGAGAGGGGGGGGGGGTGTAGTAACGGACTGCAGGACAAACCCACATTCCTCAAGACTCCTAGAGCTGTTATAACAGGGGCCAAGCGGCTAAACCTTCACACTGAGGCTAACATGGCTTCACCATCATCACTCTGCAAAAAAAAAAAAAAAAACACTCCTTCAGGCAACCACAGGAATCAGATAAAGTCTCACCAGAAGCAAATGATCTTCACTGATTGCTGAGCAGCATTTGCATCTCAGTAACATCAGGCTGCAGAAGAGGAGCCAACAATGACAGATCCATATGAAAACAGACATTATCTACTAAAAGGAAAAGGTCATGGTGGTTCATGATTATGGTTAGACGAAAAAAAAAAACAGGCAACTGTATTAAGTAGCCTGTGATTAGCTGCTGTGTTTTACAGTTGTTTGGCAGAAATTAAACCAATTTCACAACCTCTAGCTCGACACACTTCTGTCGCAGATCACGCTCACCTTGCAAATGAAGTCAGCAGCGGAGCACAAAGAGAGTGTTGCTCTGTCACAGCGTGCCGCATTTACGCCTGCTATTCAAATAGTCTTGCTATTTACTGCCACGGCCCGCTGTTGCTTGTGATTGACGCATCCTTGTGCTTTGTTGCCACAAGTGCTGATAGGAAGTTAACATTGAGAGAGTGGCCATCTGGGTGGTATATGGGTGAGGACAGCTGAGCACATCTCACATGTTTCGACCCAGCGCGCTGACTCCACCACTCTCAAGAAAAAACTATTTAGCGTGGTCCCAGGAAGGAGCCTCTTTTGGCGCGAATAAATTGAGAAAACATAGTGGTGAGTAGTAGCGAGTAGTCTCAATGCAGATTCATCGTTACAGTTTAAAAAAAAGGTAATGTAGTTTAATGAATCAACTGAGAAACATGAAATCCTCAAACAGACCGTAATTTCATATGAAACTACTCTTAATGTGACCACAACCATAACCAAGTTATAGTTGTAGCCTTGAGTGTGACATCTATGACAAATTCATTTTTTTCTATGACAAAGTAAGTTTTTTGATGTCGCTTTATTTTTTGCAGGACGTGAACACTAGGGCTTTTGTGGGATTCAATGAGATGAGAGATTGTGAAGAAAAACTCACAATCTGACAACTCGAGGATAAATGTTCAAGACGTTTATTTGGCTATATCTGACCTGCTGAAGTGTCCAACAGCTGTCATGTTCCTTTCGTAACTGACCCTCTGAAACGTGTATCACTTCATTACCAAATGTGTTTTGATTTGACTTTTTTGACCCTACAAATGTTCCTATCAAATGGCTTCCCAAATCTAATATGACTTTTGAAAGGGTGGACAGTATTTAAAACCTCTTCTGCTTTCCACCAAATGAATGAGGTTTTTGCTCTTGTATGTTGTCTAACACTGTCTACCACCACTGTCTTTGGAAGACGGTGGACAAAAAGCATTTTTCTGCATACATGTTTAAGTTTCTTTGGTCTGTCAAAGATAACTCCTTTGTTCAACTAATGATCCTTCCAATAAAAGCAAAGAAGCTTTTGAAGATTCAAGTAGCTCTTCAGGTGCTGAAGAGCCCTGAAGCCCCCTGATGGACCTCTGAAGAACCACTGGTTATCAGAGTGGAGAGACCTCATTTGTTACTGGAAACCTCTTTGGGGGACAACAAGCAGAGTCAGAGTATTTGCCAGGGACAGCGACACTCAAATCGACTCTCTGTTCACACACACACACGCACACATACGCGCGTTTCGTAAGGGTCATAAATACTTTTTTACACAATAGGGCATTATGTGGACCTGAAGGCTACCTGCCAATACAATTCTTTATTTTCTCCGAAAAATCCTCTGGTGAGCCTGAACGGGCTGAGATGTTTTGTTGTAATGTCTCTGGCCAGTTTTTGAGACAAAGATTAACAAAGTTGGGTAATTACAACCATGTGTATATGCTTTGTGTCTCTGCAGCACTTGGCGTGGTCTAAATTTACCAAAGTGAATGTGGGGGAGTAGAGTTTCTGGAGAAGAGATGATGTAAAACCTCTTTTAATTATTAGGGGCTGTATTTAAATTTGACTTAAGAAAAAAAACAAAAACATGAGCATTTCCACATTGTGGTTATTGATAAATGAGCTTTGTTCGGCCCATAAATGTTCGGCTTTGTTGCCAATGCATGATTTAAAGAACAATGAGACTAACTTGGGGAAATTCCCATTAAATCAGATTTTGCATTCTCCTGGACAGACATGTTTGCTACCACACACAAGCACGTACACACTAAAACACACTCCGCTGCACATTGCCCCCCCCACACACACACACACACTTCATCGTATTGAGCATGGCGATTCGTTGTAATGGGGAACATGCAGCGTGCTGTAAGACCAGCCTTCAACATGCAGCAGAGTCATGCAGGATGATTTGTTGCGTGCTGCAGAAGCTCTTAGGGAGTCTCACAGTCTCACACTGACACCATGAAAGACTGGGATAGATGGGACCAAAGAATTAGACCCTTAAGGAGTTTCGAGCTCATTTGTGCATATGTGTGTGTGTGTGTGTGTGTGTGTGTGTGTGTGTGTGTGTGTGTGTGCCCCCCTCCCACCTCCCACCCCCCTTTTCTGTCTTTCCTCCCTCTCTCTCCCTCTCCCACAGTCCCTCCCTCTCACCTCTAAACAGAACCACATTTCGCCAAGCAGTGATCTGGCTGCAGTGAAAACACACCACTGTCTGTGCATATTGTACTCTCAGAGCCCGGGGAAATACTTTTACTCGCCCACCCCCACCTTCCCCTCACCCACTTGTCTCCCATCTCCAGCACACGGATTTGTATACATGTACGTAAACTCTCTCGCACACACACAGACAAACCATATGTCGACCTAGAGTAAATACATATGGCTCGAGGAGCAGGCCGCCTAAGCATCCCAAAGAGCGGTGCGCGCTCGTGATGTCACCGATTTTTTCGATAGAGGTTGTTAAAATAGAAGAGAAGACTTTTTATTTGGTTTTTAGGGGATTTGGCTCTGGACGCACTCAACGGAGCAAACGTGCAACACCAACATGTGCTCTGAAGATAAGAGGCTGTATTGTCAGGTTTAATGCTTGTTATTCCGCGAAAGGAAAGTGGTCCCAGTGAGACTTGTGGTGAGCGTTGTGGTGACTACACAGGCTCATGTTGATAAAAGCAAGCTATTTTGTTTTACATGGACCAGACTGCATTATTAGTACATGTGCTTGGCCCAGTAGGAGAAGAAATGTGGTGGTGGTGGTGGTGGTGGGGGGATGTTCAGTCATTGCCACAGTGCCAAGCTTGGGGTGCCTCATGTAGCTCACACAGTATAAATGTTGACAAGCCAGTACAGAAACCAGATGAGGATCGCATTGTCCTCACATGAACACACAGTTACACACCACTTCTGCATTTACACACACACACACATAAAACCTGCCTGTTCATTAAATCCCGCCCATAACTCATGTTCCATGTATGTCAGGTATGATCATTAGCACCATTCACTGATACACAGACATGTCGTGGTGCATGTCCTTGCCTTTGCGTGTGAGTGTTTGATAACGAAGATGATTTTTTTTCTTCGGCATTTACACTTGTGTATTACTTGAATTCTTGAAGAGATGCCTGATCTCTCCCAGCGCCGAAAGAGAGAACCATGAGGGACCACCAGAGCCTGATGGGGGCTTTCAGATTGTCTTTAGCTCAGCCAAAAGAGCCATCACTGAGCCAAATCACTTCCATGACAGCCTCTCTGCAGGGAGAGATTCATGGCCAGAATTAGTCATACTGTACTGCTGTCCATGGGGGTGAACCGGTGCGTTTGTGGGTCATCGCAGGCAGGACTTTGCCAGGGGAGTACATGTGAAACGATTTAAATTTGCTTCCATAAGATGTTTGCTGTATAGCTCCATAGTGTAGCTTTGGTTGTCCCTAAGGGGCAGAAACCATTAAATACATGTTTATATACATTTATTCTTCTTCACGATGTAAAATATAATACAGCTAAAGGTCATTACTCATGCTTTATTGAGGTTCCCAGAGGCACATATGCATAAAAAGTTTGTCTCGAGGAAAGGTTTTGACAAACGCATAAAAAGACATTTTGACCAGGCTGACCGCTCTAAAAAAAAAGAAATGTAATACGGGGGGATACAAATGCACAGGATGCTTGTGCTTTTATGAGGTGTTCAAGTGTGCAGTAACTCTGAAAAGCTGTGTCTCAGGTCTGATGCAAGATATTCCGTGTAGACCTATTGGAAATCACACGTCCTTTCACGGGCGGTGGTGCTGGAAACAATCCTTAAGCTACACTAGTGTTAGCTTATAATTGTTCTAGACTGTGGGAAAGTAGGCGTCAATGTGTGTTACAGATTTGCAGTTTATTTACACCTAGAGGAGATGTAGGAGATATAATGATGTGTCAAAAAGGAAGTGAGAAGGTTTGTTTGAGTCTGTGGGCATAAAGACAAAGACACTGGAATTGGGTTTCTTCTCATTCTTTGTGTGCAGTGAAAGTCAAAAGAGGCGATGATGAGGTTCAGTGGGGCTTCAAAGCCCTTAAATGTACATCACTTATTGTCACAGTTCCCATTTTCCACACTGAATTTATTCACTCTCTGTCTCCCAAGCCTGTAGTATGTCTTGGCAGAGGGTAACCTTAAGGTCATGGAGCATGGAGGTGAGTCTGTGTGTGTGTGTATGTGTGTGTGTGTGTGTGTGTGTATGTGTGTGTGTGTGTGTGTGTGTGTGCATGTGTGTGTGCGTGTGTGCTAAGGTGGGGCTGAGGGATTAGAGGTCGGTTTCGTGGTGTCATCATCGTCTTGGGGTTTGTGGTTGGAGCCTGTGGGGTCAGGGTGGAGTGTGACTGGGTCTCGAGATGATCCCAGCTGGGAATCCTGTGGTCCACTGGTGGTTTTCCCCTGGGTGGATGAAAATAATATGAGCACTGCACCGCACACACACAAGACAAACACACACGAAAAAACACACATTCACAAACAACAAACACGCTTAAGCTCACCCAAAAGACTGACTGACTAACTGACATAGATAGATAGATAGATAGATAGATAGATAGATAGATAGATAGATAGATAGATAGATAGATAGATAGATAGATA
>JAOXYL010000105.1:14245349-14257417 GCA_028564955.1 Terapon puta
GAGACAAAAGAACCTCAGAGGTCGCCAAAACAAAAAAGGGGAATGGAGGGAGGAGGAGAAAGAGGACAAACTGCCAAAACAATCTGGAGTTAAAGATATGTGTTAAGCGTGGTTTTTGTGTGCAGACAAATTTATGCTTAATGTGCACGTTTGTCTTTGGTGGTGGTGGTGTGTGTGTGTGTATGTGTGTGTGTGTGTGTGTGTGTGTGTGTGTGTGTGTGTGTGAGGTGGGGGAAGAGCAGTTACGGTTTCTTGTTAACCCATAAGAAAGGAGGCAGTGAGGTGGAACGGATGGGGACGTTGCTGCCTCTCCACCCAAATATCGGCGTGTGTCTGTTGGCCTGAGACCCCCAGCAGGGGCCTTCGCCTGTCCTGGATGGGGGACAAAGCCGCCTTGATCAGGCCAGAATCAGCCTCCTCTCACCTTCCCCAGGGGGTCTGCAGGAGCATCCCGCAGACTCGCCAGGGAAACCCCACAGCCAAAGGCCAAATCAATATGTACCTTCTGGCAGAAAAAGATCTGATCTGACAGATCTGCAAAAACACTGCTATAACTACTGATTTTAAAACACTGTATGAAGAGAAGTCTGCAGAAACCTTTGTTACTTTTTAACTCCCCTGCATGTTTGAAATGAAAACAGTCAGAGACGCATGTAAAAAAAAAAAAAATTGTAGACAGTCTGAAGATACTGTTAACTCCTTCACTGTCACTCTTACATAAGCCTCCCTCATTGCAAATCTGTCAGTAAACATCAATCTTCCTCTCCCATGCTCTCTTTCTCTCTGTGTGTTGCTTTCAAATTCAGCTCCTTCCATTGTATTTTTCAGAGTGAACACGAAGAAGGACACCACAAGCGTGTCCAACCCTCAAGAATAAATTATACTGAACATTGTTGTCCCCTTCTCTGTGTCCCTACTGGCTGTGGTGTTACATGTGTCTCCACAGCTCTGTCTCTCTCTCTCTCTCTCTCTCTCTCTCTCTCTCTCTCTCTCTCTGTCTCTCTGGCTGTGGGCATCTCTGCTGGCAGCAGCTCTGAGGTTTCAGAGCTGACTGGGTAAGCAAATGAGGAGTAAACAATGTGTGAGACAGACAGACAGCCAGTCAGACGGTCTAACCACTGGAGCGAATGCAGGGGTTGTCTCGTCTCTGCTGTCTGAGCAGGAGGTGTGTGTGTGTGTGTGTGTGTGTGTGTGTGTGTGTGTCAGATCAGAACCCTTGAACTAAACTTGCATGTTCTGCAGGTGTGTTGTGGGTCTGAAATTTCATTCTCTTCACTCTCTAACAGCTTACAAAGATCATAAATATGTTTAAGAATGTCTGGTACAAATCATCATTTAAATCTTATAAAGCTTTAAACTGCATTTTCTACCAATTGAGTTCTTTTTATTGAAAAAATTATTTGTTCTCTCATTCTTTATATATCTGTCCTCCGAAATGAGCTGATTTGTAATAATACCTCCAAAATATCTGTAGACTGTAAACAAGTATTGGGTATATCAACAACAAACACAAGAGTTGTTTAGCACATGCTGTCACGTCACATCTATCGTCACTCTCCTGTGAAAAGCTTTGGGCGCATGATTCGAGACTTTTCATTCATTTAGAAAAGGAGTTTTGTTGACAGCTCTCTCCCAGCCAAGCATCATCAGCTGCAGCTTTTATTTGTTGGTTACTGTCGATGGTACGGTTTGATACCATGATCCGGGGGTAAGGGCAAGGTTTTGATATTGCTTTCACCTGTCTGCCAGAACCTTTAAATAACATAATAACTTCAAATATGATCAGACAGATAATGAATAGGTGTGTTGAGTTATATGTGAAGTGTGATAAATCCCCCTTAAAACTAGGATCTATTACTACAAGTGGGCTTATTATAGACATAGTGTGCTGCTATTTTAACCTGACACATGGGTGTGAAATTGCAATCAATGTGGATTACAGAGGCAGCCTGTTTTTGCAGACTTGTTCCAACAACATTTCTCTCTCTCTCTCTCTCTCTCTCTCTCTCTCTCTCTCTCTCTCTCAATCACTCACTCTGTCTGTCTCTCTTTCTCTCTCCACCAGATTCATTTCACGGCATCTATTTCTGAGTGCCTTCGCAGTGAAGACTTGTGGCTTTGACAAAGAAAGACAGAGAGAGAGAGAAATGTGAGCACTGCGACAGGAGAGTGCTTTCAGACTTGCCAGGATTCGGCCACGGTAATAGCTGTTTACACAATGGAATAATTACCCGGTAAATTGCAGGGGGAAGAAAGAAGAGGAGAGGACGAGAGGAAGACGGGAGGAGAGGAGGAGAGGAACTCTGGTTCTGGCAGGCACACAATGGATCTGACAGTCAGAGAGTCGATTGTTTGGCATTGAGGCCTTTGATGAGCTCAGTTCTTTGTGTTTGCTGCCTTGCACTTACGCTCAAGCTCAAACATGCAAACACGCATCTAATTATTTTACTGCTATTTGCCTGTAGAGTCAAATTCCAAGTTACCCATAATAATGACAAAGAAGTTTGTTTTGTCTTCCTGTTAATAAAATAAATACATTAAATCAAGTATTTTGCTTAAGTGCTTGAGGTACTTGCACTTTATGTTAAAATTTTAACATTTAGCTTTCATGCTAAATCTTTTATGCTACCTCTGCATTGCAACA
Source organism: Terapon puta (assembly GCA_028564955.1). Taxonomy (NCBI): domain Eukaryota; kingdom Metazoa; phylum Chordata; class Actinopteri; order Centrarchiformes; family Terapontidae; genus Terapon; species Terapon puta. The sequence continues at coordinate 14,247,994 of JAOXYL010000105.1, forward strand.
TTTCGGGGTACTGTGTATATCTGGATCCTTTGTTACATTTCAGAGGTCTGCGAGCTGTTACACCCCCTCTAAACAGATGGTTTCATTAAAATTAAAGATGTAAAATCATCCAGTGTTGCACAAAAAAAGAAAACATTAGGGTCCAATCTACTAATATATTTGGAACTATGTGGAACTTTTCTTTGTTCCTAACCCATTAATCATCTCACTCCCACCACTCCCCACATTTGTCCTGTGATCCTTTGTACGGGCTGACCCTGAGGGTGAGACCCACTGAACTAAACATTTAAAGCTTTCCATCTATGATACAAAATTATATTTACACGTGCATTTAAACCCAACAACTAAAATGTATATAGTTTAACATTATACAGCATCTTTCATGAGTACTTTTATACTTTTACTTTTATACTGAGTAGTATATTTGTATGTATGTATGTAGTAAGTTAAAGAAAGGATCTGAGTACTTCCTCCACCACTGCCCACAATTTCATGAATGTATAGTTGCATTCCTCTCTGACAAATGGCATTTCTGAGATGCCTCTTCCCTCCCATGTTTTTGTCCCTCTTACAAACAGAGGTGGGAGGACCATCTGAAATATGCATCCTGGTACAATGGCCATTGTGATCACCCATCACGTCACAAAGTCAACAGGAGGACAGTTTCATTCACAGAAAAAGGACACAAAGGCTTCGTCCACTGACCGTAGCCAATGAGCATCGACTGTGGGCAGAGCAGGACATTCCAAGCGAGCCTGGCATACTTGGATTCATGTGGTCTAAAAGACACATATCTCTTCCTTTTTGTCACAAAGACACAACAAATGATATAATATAACTGACACTTCCTCTGACTCTCATTAATAAAACATCTAGAGATGAATTCCCAGTTGGGTTGGAGTGAGCTCAAAGTGTGTGTGTGTGGGGGGGGGGGTTGGCCTGGGGTGACACATTTATACACACACTCACACACACACACTCACTGCTACAAACCCCCTGGCTTCTGAAATCAAAAGCCTCTTTCCAATCGAGGAGGAAAAACTTCAAACGCATGATCCACGGCTTGATGAGAAGTCCTCCGAGCTGGAGTGTGGCAGATGTAAACCTGCCCTCTGGCACACACACACACACACACACACACACACACACACACACACACACACACACACACACACACACACCCTTACAGAGATACACACCAAACAGAATTATGAAAATACGCCTCATGCACGTGTGTGTGTGTGTGTGTGTGTGTGCGTCTGTGTTTGAGGCGACCCCTTCTGTTGCACCATGTCCGGCTGACCACTTAGATGAGATGTGACACTGAGGATGAATAATACAATAGAGAGATACTCGGACGTGTCAGCAGCATCTGTCTCTGTCTGGGGCTGACGTGTGTCATCCTCCCTCCTCATTCAGAGCAGGGCGCGGGGGCTTATACAAAACTAATGAAGCAGACACACGCTGTATTAACACACACACTCATGCATGCACGCTCACGTATAGAAGCAGAGAAAACCGAGCACAGATCATAATGGATGGGGGGGGGCAGTGCCATGTGGCCACGCCGTGACCACCATCTCAGATTCCTCACCCCCCTCCCACCCCTCAGGGCCTCACTTTGCTTCTGATGCACAAAAATTAGATCTGAGTCAGGTGCACAGGCTCACGAGAGGTCAAGACCAAAACACAGTATGAGATCTGATATGAATGCACAAACGTTGATTCTTGCGGGGCCAAACTGAGGTGGATGCCGGTTCCCAGAGGGCCGAGGGATAATTAAAAGACAGATAGAGAGAGGGTAGGGGTAAGAGATACAAAGACCAGAAGAGGACGAGGAGAAGAAAAGAAGGCCAGGAAGAGATTTGCTGTATCTGAACAATGGCGCAGCCTCCCCTTTGTTTGTGGTGGAACAGGTTCCTCTGCAGGTTACAGTAGATGGCACAGCTTCGGCCGGAGCTTGTGTCACATTATCGTGTTATCCTACTTAATGCGCTCCACCACTCTGCCAAGAATCTTTGACATGTTAATGGTCTGAAATAAGACCTAAGATTATAAAAAGAAACATGCAGTGTGTGTGTGTGTGTGTTTGGGTGGGTGTATTTACAGTATGCTGTAAATGTGTGTGCACGCCCAAGAGTATTTCACCAGGTTGGCAAATAGTTTCTCCTCTGTTGCATAAGTCGAGTTTCTTCCCTCAGTGGTGATGTGAATCTTATCCTCCAGGACAGCCAGTGGATTTATGTAGCTACGGATATTTAGTGCTATGATCTATTACATGTCAGAGGGATATATATTGAAATATATATCTATGTCACTGTAGACTGTAGAAGAACTACAGCAAATAATGACAGTGTTTCAACATAATGCCCTCAAAGTATTATCAACATAATGAAGAAGTGTTTTTATTGAACATATCTGCAAAGCCTAAAAGGATTTACACTGCAAAATACTGCAAAATATTCAGTAACAATGCAATTCCTTTGTTTTAAAACCTGATTAAAATTTCATGGTCGTGTCCAAGCACTCAAAGCTCTTGTTAGCAGTCAGGTATGGTGGTCTTGATGGTGGTCTTGATTAAATATTGATAAAGTTGACGCTGACTCAGGATAAGAGATACGACGTGTTTACTTTGTTAATATTTAACCAAGACCAAGATCTTCCTCTGAAAAGCTTCAGCAGCCTATACCAAATCATATCATTGTTTTTATACATCCACCATGACCACCATGACCTGCCTGCAGTAGAGGCGCATACCACTTCGTAATTTATCATTTGCAGGAGACAGGGTCAGGTACACGGAGCAATAGCTACAAACTGACAGACGGCACACCTGGATTCAAGACAGGGATGTTGTGTCATCTTTAAAAGTTTTATTTTTGCAGTGTTTTAGAGCTGTTTAGCCACAGTTGTATGAAACACTGAAATATCAAAATAAAATGAATAATGTATTGAATGAATGAATTAATGAATGAATGAGTTAGTAAGTTAGTAGATGTTTAGTAAGAAAGAAGGGTGATCATATGTGTATGTGTAAACCTCCCAACTGAGTGGGCTAAATTTCCAATTTGGACGATGAGAAAGACCAAAGTTCAGGGTGTTGGCCTCTCAGACACAGTGCAAGTCCTCAAGGGGCAATCACGACATGTATATTTCTTTATTTCAACAGTGGACAGATGCTCATATTCACCCTTAAAATGGACGTTAAATGGAGTTTTATGCTTCTGAAAAATGTTCTGTCCTCTTTTTTGTTCTGTATTTTATTAGGTTTCTGTCTTTAGTAAATCGTTTAGAGGTGTCTACATTTAATGGTAGTACCTTTGAGTGAGTAAATGGAGATGTTTTTAAATTCTGATCCTTTCTTCCTTTCTTCACACTGGCACACAAATCCACCCAGCTTTGTCTTTCTCTGGTGTTTGGTGTTACAGCAGTTTGTGGCCTTTTGGTCCTTTGGCAGCGTCGACCCACCCCTCCTCCTCCTTCCTTCCCCCATCGACAGTGGCCAGACAGCCATCCAACCCTGCCAGCTCTGGTGGGAGGCTGGCGACTGCTCCGTTCCAGCTCCTAAATCAGAGAGGCTGTGTTTAGATCCCCCCCGCAGAGCGACGCTGCACTTGCGATGAGCTCTGGTGAGCTCCAGTCCTCCGGGATGAAAGAGGGAAGTGCTAAGGAAGCTGTACGCAGTTATTCTCATCCCTTGTTTGTCCATTTTGAGCTGAGCTTAGATCTCTCTGATTGAGGCCTGTCTGTCAGGTTTTTTCATGAAAGCCCTTTTCTCCTTCATCAGCTACTATTACAATCAAGAAAAAGACTGTCAGGGACAAAAAGAGTTGTGGTGGTTCTGAAATCGCAGAAGCACTCAAGGAAACTATAATAGAGCACACACAGACCAAGGACACAAAGCATTTTTATTTACACAGATAAAGCAACTTTCTTCTGCTTTTGATGTTGCTGAAAGGGTCTTACTGGAGTGAAGTGCACCACCTCAGGCTACATTCTTCGAAAGGAACAACAAATCCACACAGAGAGCTCCACAAGATAATATGTGGAGGTTTAAGTGCATCATCAACAAAAGTGCATCTGCTTCACCTGCTATAGCGAGACCCTACAGCTAACTCACTTTAGATTCATTTCACATCCAGCTGGATTTACGGCCTTCCCGCAGGCCTTTTGTTCCCTTTTACTCGAGACTTACATATATACGAAGACTTCTTTCCACTTCTTGTTCCCATTTTCTTAAAAGCAGCACACATATTCCCCAGCGTTTGGCACGGACTTTAACAAACAACTTTGATGACGGTAAGAAACTTTTACACAAAGCTCCTATTGGGCCTTTCCAGGGAGAAACTTGCCCACATCTTCACATTCTGACATGGAGAGGGTTTTCCATGCTTGCTGCCAGGAGGCTATTTGTCTTGGCACCGACAGCGTTTGACTTTAGGTACAAAAAATGTGCACAAGTGTGTGTTTGTGTGTGCATGAGGGAAGTTCTTTCTACCTCTTTGAAAATGCCACAGGGACCTCCCACACTGCATCAGCCTTGAACAATACTGCATCCTGAAATACAGATGGAAAACGCTTAAAGCTGTGGACAGGCCTTGGACTGTTTCAACCATGTTAATTATTGTTCAGATGGAGAATTACTGTATAAAACAGTGCTGGTGAGCAAACGACTGCTGTTCTGACAACAGGTTTTATTTTGATTGAAGAAATTTCCTGTCACTGGTTGGATCTTTATTGTTCAAATGGTTTTATAAAGAAATATACTGCATATAAATGTGTACTTTGTATACATTTTGTACTTAATTTTTGTACTTTACTTTTTTCAGCTTGGCTTTGTTGTGCAGTCATGTTTTAAATGCTGTTTTCATGGAAATGATACATTCCTGTGATGTCATATTTTCATATATGGTAAAACAGATGCCAGAAAGTTAAATTCAAGTCTTAACTCTCTTCTGATCAAATAAGTAGTTGCTGTGTTTTGGCTTTGTAGCTTCAGCTTCAAATTTAAAGGACAGACATTATCAGTTCTCTCATCTGACTCTTGGCCATAAAGCAAAGAGGCCTGTTTTCCAGAACTATGCCTTTAATGTTTGACTCAACATTGATTTGTGATCAAGCAAAGATCTGTTTCTATGAAACTCAACACAAGGATCTGATGTGTTTACGCTTCTCTGGAACGGCATGATCTATCACAATAGTGGCATTCATCACTTCCCGGTGAAATATAATCAGCACACAGACCCATGGGAATAAAACTGGACTGACCAGACAGTCACCAGGCAAAATGCAAATGCTCTGAGCACAAGGGGCGAGTCAGCACAGCGCACACTTCCTTTATAATCCATCTTCCCCTTTTCAATTCACCTGAGGTGTCTCCTCTGGCAGGACAAAAGCCTGATCTGATTTCTACCTGGCGTAACCTTTTTCTGTGGAGGACTTTACACTATCGCCCCCCACACAGAGACGTCCTTTGTTGATGCAAGATGGAAGATCAGTGGAGCAGGTTGGAGGAACAATGACTCCCATTCATCCGAAGCAAAACGAAAGGCATGAAATCAGTCCAAGTTTACATATCACACTTTACAACCCATGAGAAATATCTGCTGTCTGAGTGGACGTTCTGTAAATATATAACAACACACACCACAGATGTTTACTGCTCGCTCCTTATCTATCACTGATAACAGCTATGGCCTGAAAAATTCACCTTTATTTTGGACAAACTTTGATTTTCTAGAAAATCCCACAGCCTGCCAGTGGGGTTATGTAATCGGAGTTTGAAGCAACCTTGTCTGAGAGATGTGTTTTCCTGCCTGCTATCTTCCTGTAATCGCCTTGGGTGTTGGTTTGTATGTTCAGCCAACCAAGTGTGCAGGGACTGTAAAAACAGGGCAACTAGAACAGAATAGAAATGCAGAAGTATTCAAGTCACTGTAGTGTCACTTCACATGTCTATGGTCTCCTGTTGATTATATTACAACAACAACAAAAAACAAAATTTGGGGACAAGAAAAGATACAGAGCATCGAGAAAAATACACTCTAACCCAGTGCTCTTGTTGTTGTGAGGTTTGTTTCCCAGATGGACTACACAGGTTTATGATGAACCTTTCTGTCACATTATCATGTTTGACAGTAAACTTTTTAAATTTATTTCACAGTCTGTGTGCTGCAGTTTGGATTCACCTATTTAAAACTATAACATGTATATATCTACTTTCATATTTCAAAGCTGAAAAGGAAGGCTTTGGAGGATGAAGAGTTTGAAAAACTGAAACCAGACACCATGGCTACAAATGTTGAAGGGAAAAACTGCACGATGAGCATACCTATACCATAACATACACCATGCTGTGTTAGAGCACACTATTACCATCTCGATAGTTTGGATTAGTTTGGTCTTAGTTTGATTAGTTTTTTCTTTCTTTGTGACATTTCAATAAGATCAAATGCATTATATTACTGAGAATAGTGATGTTGACCGATTTGAACATTATCAACAACCAATCGGTGCACTCTTTCCAGCACCAAACCTGGTAGGTGATAAAAGATGATGATAATGGAGGAGCCAGCGCAAGATTTGGGTAGTCTTTATTTTCTACTCAACAAACTGTTAAATTGCATAAAAGAGATATGACTGTTGAGAAATTAAACCCACTACAAGCTACAGCAAATGAGAACTTTGGTGGTGTCTTTCTTAGTGTCTGCCAGTGAGTCTGATTCCCTGTGAAATCAAACACGATGAGTTACAGCTCTCAGCCTGGGAAAGTTTATGATTCCTTTTCCCAGGCAAAGTTTAACAGTGAGAAGTATGTTAGCCAGGTAAAAGGAAGCAGTAGGAGAATAGTTATCCTTGGTCAGTCATGAAGGGAGAAAATTGCTGGCTTTGAAAGGATTCAAAACTAATGCAAAATGCACTTGGTTACCAGATCAAGATCTTTAGGACACAAGGTGGTGGTGAGACTCTGCAGGGACACTTGGTCTCCATGTGCCTCAAGCATAACTCAAACGGGGCCCACATACATGTTGGCTGAGTGGCAACAAGGACGGATAGAGTCTGCTTTGTGTCTTTTCTACAAGAGGATCTTTGTGTCACTCAGGAGTGATAAAACAACACTCGGATAAGCAGCCATGAAGCACATTCCTTCATAACCCCACTTGCAAAACAGCAAGCTGAAGGCTGAGAAGGAAGGAACCTGGTTAGAAAACTCTGGATGTTGTTCACAGTGGTTCCTAATCACAGGGTGAGGACCCCCGTACATAGTCACTAAATAAATTTGAGTGGTCGAGTTTGCTTGTTCATTTTTTCCTGACATTTAAAAGAAACGTTCCATCGCCATGCTAGAAGTGTAATCAAGTGGATCACTTGGACCACCGCATAAACTTTATATAGCAATGGATGACGCTTCATACCACGACAGAAAATGAGCCCAAAACATAATGGATACAGACGCCACCATCTGCATCATTTTAATTTTTTTATAGCATCACATAACTAATTCATTAATTTCAGAAAAATGTATTTGAAGTGTACTTTGATATTTTGTGATGTTTGTCACATCATGTCATATCTGTAAAGATGGAGGGGGTCAAACTTCTAACCTGTACTGCAGCGAGTCACCAGGAGCTGATCCAGATGTTTTGGATTCACTTTTGCGGAGCTGTCATCCATCTTTACATGCAGTCTCTTACTTTCATGTCCCCCTTAGAGTGAATTATAATCTTGCACTATCATCAGCTCAAAGTTTCAGCTAGTCCAATACAACTTCATGACAAATACTGAATAATCGCTAAACACAAATCTAATGACGTTCTCATCAGCGTCTCATCAGAGTGTTAATTAGCTAAGATTTATATGATAATAAAGGTACAAATGTATTATTGTACCTTATTCAATCTGCCCAACATTGACATTGTGAGCATGCTAGCTGGAAAACAACCCTCACTGCTCAGACGACCTGCTCACAACTGATATACATGGATCAAAACTGGGCCTTTAACGGGTCTAATGGTTCATTCTGACCTACACAGGGCCAAAGTGCAGAGAAGCTGCTAGATCCAAATGGAAGGACGAAGAAAAAAAAAAAAACGAACTAACTGCTGACACAGAGTCCATCAAACCGAGATTTGTCTCAGTGTTTTATGAGCCTGAAGGGAGGATCGTCTGCACGTCTGTCCCCGTGGAGCCTCCATTTGTTTAACTTTGTGGCGAGGAGAGAATAACAAGAGCCAAAGACTCCTTACTTCCTGTAAAACATTAAGGCATTATATTAAAAAAAAAAAACGCCTCCGAGCTGTGAGGCGGTTGAGCTGAGGAGGATTGGAGACGCTGGATGAGATGTGCGATGGGCAGAGCGGCGGAGAGAGCGAGACAGAGACAAAGACGGAGTAAAATGCCGCTTCCCTTCCGCAGGGGGAAGCGGCCTGGAAAAATAATTGTTGAGAGGAGACAGAGGAAAGCCACTAATGACAGCAGACAATAAAAACCGGCCACTACTGTAGCGTCTTCCCAGCCAGAATGACAATAAGGCAGGAACAGACACCCCTGCTCTCAGCGCCGTCGACAGAGGGATTGAACAGCCACAACCACAGCACCTGAAAATAGAGCTTTGTCTGGGAATAGACTGTTATTAGGTCGTCTAAAGGCAGTGTCAATAACAGTGTTACTGCACCTCCGAGACGCTGGGGAATGGTTAGGGTGCTGGCTAATTGGGTGGTCAGGATTATTTTGACAAGCAGCGAACAGAAATCTAAATAATGAGGCTGAATTATACGTTACACACGCATGTGGTAGTCGTTGAGGGAGGGTGGGGGAAGAAAGAACAAATCCTCGTAAATACAAATTTGCTCGAATGGGAAACATCCATCGCATGCTCGACTTTTGCCAAAACAGCAGTCACGCAAATATGCAGCAAACCAAACAATTAGTGTTTGTCGCCTGTGATTCCAAAGACTCAAAAACACAGTAAATACACACAAAAAAATGATTTGAAGGCTTTTTTTTATTATTATTACTAAACTCTCTCTAAGGCAGCAGTTTGTGTCCACAGGTCGTTCTAACGTCTCGCAGTGAATAAAATAAAACGGTACAAAAATCAGTTTCGCTGGGTGCTACAAACATCATTAGACAGCTCTTGGTAAATAAAAGTTCACAGACAACAACAACAAGCATTATAAACATTCATTTTCCCCTTCAAGTATGCTACTATCCAAAGTGACTAGTGTAAAATTGGCGAGGAAATAAAATATGTTCATGATTATTTACATATTACAGGTCCAATATGTGTGAAACAGTGTGTTTGTGTGTGTGTGTCTAGAAAACACAAGCTGGTTAGAAATGTCTACGCTGTTGTTTTTGGTGGCGAACGTATGCACACAGACACACACAAACACACACACACACACACACACACACACACACA
>JAOXYL010000105.1:14266190-14280809 GCA_028564955.1 Terapon puta
ACACACATACAGGTCAGTGACCTTCAAATGTTTTGCAAATTTTCTGCCATGTTCTCACAGCAGGTAACAATCCATTTTTACTCTTTTCTGCTATTGAGCAAAAAGCAAGAGGTTAAAATGAATGCGTCACCCAAAGGCATGTCAAAGAATTTACTGAAGGAAGAGCGATGGTTACTCATTGATGCATTTCCCCTTCAAGACAGTCCCAGGACACGGGGGGGTTGAGCCTTTTACCTTCTAGTTATGAGCTTGGTTTCTACCCATTAAGCTTCTTTCCATCAAAAATTTAGTTTGTGTGTGTCCATTTTCTCATTTTTCTGTTGACATTTGCCACATTGCGCAGGTCATTTCTCTTCTTGACAGTTTACATAGGGAATCAAATCCCTAAAACTACAGCTGAAACCTTGATTATAAACACACGATCGAGCAAATCACACCCGTCCTGGGGAGGAGCCAATATAAAAGCCTGAGCTTGATGCATTCCTTATCACAGTGCCGCCTGATCAGATGAGATAACACATGAAAGAGAAGCTGCTCTGAAGTCAGGACATGCTGCAACTAGCGCCGTTCTTGTGCAAACACTCACATATGTTTCGAAACACAGAGAGGCATGTCTTTTTTCCTTTATGGAGGTCTAATCATAGCTCCTTGGGTTTGCTGATGAGTCGTAATGTTGGGTGGCGGTGATTAAATGTTGGTTGATATCAGGCTGGCTTGGAGCCTGGAACAGATCCTGAGGTCACAGCTGATGAAAAGATCGTTTGATGTTTTTGACGCAGAGGGGGGGAGACGAACTGCTTCCAAATCTCCCAGAACCGCAGCCAAGAAAGTCCCACAGCAGAGCCAGCAGTGAAGAACTGCAGCCCATACATCTGCATGTGTACAAAACACACTAACACACAACTTTGCCGGTCTAAAACAAATATTATGGGCGTGATTTAAGTGGTGATAGGGGATAGATCGGTCCCGCTTCAAGTCTTATCTTGCAGTCCGTGCAACAAACAAACATGCAAACTGCACAGCAGCCTGATTCACCACCACTGTTTCAGCGAAGCTCTCTGTAATTACCAGGATCTCTGCATTACTCATCACAGCAGATTAGGTCAATTAAGCCAGAGGCTCCAGAGGCTGTGGTTTTCCAGGAGTCACTGTGAAGTTTTCAAGGCACAACTCGCAGTCAAAGGCCTGTCCTTTGCAGCCAGTAACGAGATGATAAATGCAATAACTGGTGTCAGCTGGTTGTGTTTGTGTACGTCTTGAGTTAAGACTCCAGTTAACGAAGGCATGTCACTGAAAGGTCTTGTTTCTTGTTCAGATGAAATCTTTGGGATGGTAGATAAGCTTCCAGATGTCAGATGATGTTATGAGTAAAGCTGCAGGAGATGGGTAAGGATAAAAAATGGAATGCAGATGCAAAAATGCACTGAAGTATTTGCTTGTTTTTTTGGACAGGAAAAGGGCAAGTCAGGACATGAATGGATGGCATTGTGTCATTTGTCAGTTACTCAGTTTGGTATTCAGGATGAACAGGCACTGTCCAATCAGAGACAACTGTCAGGCATCAACCAGGTAGGAATGTCCGATAGCAGACAGGGGCTAATAACATCACCGGAGACAGCCTCAATCAGGAAAACACGTCTGTATCAGCACAGCACTGGCGGACAGCTCATCAGGTCATCGGCCCGACTTCTTAGAAGAGGACAATCCAGTTTGTGCACATGAGAGCAGAGACACTGACTCACCAGTTTCATAAACATGGTAGCATTAAGTCCGAACGAAACAATCCCATCATTAGGTGTGTCTTCCCACATGATGACAGACCTGTGTGTGTGACTCAGATAATGGAGCTGTCATTAATGTTCATCCGCCAAATTCCTTAATGTACAAAGAAGAGGGAACAAAACTCAAATGTTAACAGGAACTAGCTTTAACAGTCAGCAAAAATAATTAATAATAATTCTGAGTAGTTTTGCACTAACTATTTTTATTACAATATGATTAAATCCTGAAAAATACAGAATTATTAATTATTGCTATAGCCAAAGTCTTTTTGGTTGTTTTGACTTCAAATAAGATCTCTTCATGTGATTTTCAGCTCTCAATGTAAACAACATGATGAAATATGATGAAATAACTTTGTTTTGCATTTCTATTAGATTTCTTATTTTTGTTTTTCTGGGCTATAATTCACTTTAATCTCTCAGATTGTTTTTATATCATTACACATATTGAAATCATAATATCAAATTACAAATACTGTATACTTCAAGGATGGGAAGTCTGATCTTGACACAGACTTTATTGTCTTATCAAAACTACCACCGTGACAGTTACCCTTTACTTTTCCTCAGCTTGTCGGAGAAAATGCCAAACAACCAGTCTGCTATGGTGATACAGGCCTTTGAAAACACTAAAGGTTGATATTAGGTAACTTTACTGTAACTCCTTGATGGATCTGTTAGCACCAGGCGTGAAATTACAGTCAGTGGATCTCTCTCAAAGCTCCTCTCCCATGAAACTCACAAACAATGACCCGCATTGTGCTGCAAGGTGAGAAAGAAGGCTACAAGTAAGGAAACACAGGGAGGAGAGAGGGGGAGAAAAAAGGGAAAGAGAGGTGAAGATAAATACTGCTTCTCGTGCAGGTCGATTCAGGAGTTGAGTGGTTAGAGAGACCGATGTTTATTTTCCACCAGTAAAAGAATCTTAACTCGACCCTACAGTTTCTTCATTTGTATATTTGGCTCTTAAATGTTTCAGATGCCCAAGTGCCCGAGAGGGGTGGGTTGAATTTTCATACCCAGGAGATGAGATGGGAAGAAAAAAAGAAGAGAGAGAGCCAGGGAAGGAAGAGGTTTGGAAAGCTGATGAAAGGGGAAGCAATGGAGACGGGAAAGCCCCTACTCATTCTTTGAGTAATCGTCGACACCATTTTTCCTGGTATCACTTCTTCACCTCACTGTCACCCAGCACCCGTATCCTCACTTTCTACTTTTTCACACACAACTTTAAAAGGGTGCAGTCATTTTTATGTAATCTTTTATTAACCTTTTCAGTGAATTATCAAATTAAAAAGACTCAGTCATCCAGTCTAACAAGGTGTTTCTCCAAACATGCTGTTACATTTCTGTATCACCAGAATTGTGCATTTAGATATACTGTTTCCTACCACATGCCCACTCATGGTCATCATCTCCACCTCAGTTCCTACCTCAATAGTCTTCCTCTTGATCTTCTTTTGGTGTTCCAGACGTTCCTTTTCTTTCTCCACAGCTCTGGTGGACTCTCTCAGCCTCTCCAGGTCCTGCTGGTACGTCTCCCTCTGATTCTCCAGCTCCTTCCTCTCTTCTGCCAGATGCTCCTGCATCAAAGAACAAGCAAAGTTTGTTTGGTATATTCATACGATGAAATTCAGCTGTTTGCATGCACTGTTTTGGCTTGAGAAAAACAATCTCAGCCCTCAGGTAGGATGGAGCTGTTCACCTCCAGCCGTTTGCACTCCTCCTCCCTTTGCCGGAGCCTGGCTTCAGTGGCCTCCACTTGCTGGCGGTGTCTCTCCCTTTCCTTCTCCCAGCGCTGCTGCTCCTGCCGGTGCTGAGACTGCAGCTTGTGAAAGCTGGCCAGCTCTTCTCTCTGCAGTGCCAGAGTCCGCTGTTTCTCCTGCTCCAGGAGCACGTTCCCCCTGTGGCGGCCAGGCAGGGAGGCCCGCTCTGTCAACGAAGCCCGCTGCAGCTCAATCTGACTGTCCTGCTGTGCTATGATGGCCTGAAGATGAAGAAGGGGACAGGAGAAAAATAACATGAGGTCACTGTATCATCTCTCACTGTATTTGTTAATATCATCATAATAATGAAAAAGCAGCATTACCTGCAGACTATAGAGCCTCTGGGAGAGCATCAGCACTCTGTCAAAAAACTAGAATGGAGACACAGGTAAGATTATAATAATACAATAACCACCAGCATACCCATAATACAGCATTTCATTGGACTGTCAAGCTTCTCGTGGTTACATCTTTTCACTTCAGCAGGCATGGCTGTGAATATCAAATCCAGCAGAGTTGTATATCGCAAGGTGACAGAGTTTACCTCAGCCTCGGGGAAGGAGCTGGACCAGATGCAGTTCCATCTGGCAGGAGAGCAGCAGCTTTCGTCAACCTGAGCAACGACATTCAGACACACAGCAAGTCATGAAGTAAAATCAAACACACTGTGAGTACTGTTCAGTGCAGTTATACAACACACATACAAAACACTACAAAGAAATATACATGCTTAACACATTGGACAATAAGATATGTATTGGAATAGGATGGGATAGGATTTTAAAATGTAATTATTTGGTTTATTTTCTTAAAGGTTTGTGTGAAAAAAAAATCTGAATCCTGAATTAACAATATCATGCACAAGTTATCTTCCATCCTGGGCCCTTAAAGGGATTTCACTGAACTGCTGTTATTAGCTATAGTAATGGAAAGATTTCATGGCATCTGCATAGCAAAACTTAAAAAAAACTAAAAACCAATTTACATATATTGATATGAGAGAACTGAGCATAACACATGAGATACTCATCAATCTACTTCAAATCATCTGATAAGGACTATTTCCCCTCCCTTAGATAAAAAAAAGCTTGGATGTATTATAGCTTGGATGTAAAAGAACACAAACAATCAAACAAAAAACTATTTTGTAGAACCACAAAATCTGTATGAACAATTTCACAGCACTGACACTCAGGTATCCTCTCCAACATCTTGCTATATTCTGTGTTCCAGGTTTACTCTCAGGATTTACTGGAAGGTAAATCTGTAAGTCCAGTGTTTTATCAAGGATTTATCCATTTACGAATAAATGCAGTGACCCGCGAGAGCAGAGTAACAGTAAACATCATGACATGGAAACTTTCCAGATGACTTGGTCTTGTTATTGCTATTTACAGGAAATAACACTGTGACTCATCCCAAGATGCACTGTGTCTGCGTGTGTGTGTTGAGCCCCTACCGTCTGCTCCAGGGTGTGGCTGCCACAGAGGTCTTTGAGCTGAGGGTCAGAGCTGGCTCTCTGGCTTCTATCTCTGTTTCTGGACTCGCCAGAGAAGTTCTTCTTCACGCTGCCATCTGGCACAGACACATGAACACCAACACAGACACAGTGACAAACACACACAAATAATTAAACTGATACGAAGAAATATTAACAAACATTTCACAGGAACACACACGTACAGACACATAGGTGTATAACTGCACCCACAGCTGTCTCAAAGTTGTTTTGTGGGTATGTCACCAAGGAATGAGTTATTCACAGAACAATCTTTGAAAAATCTGTCAAATTTATTTGTAATTCAAAACTTTTTGGCATAAAGTTCACTGAAATACAATTTCAAATTCATTCAGATGGTAGACTTCCTCAGGGCATGGACTGTGCTGGACTCACTCTTACTGAGGATGGCGGGACTGCTGTCATAGCCCCCAAAGGTGTCTGCTCGCCTGGGCAGGACCCCTGAGCCACCCCCTTCCTCCAGTCGTGAGGTTGGAACATCCTCCTTTACACCGGACTGGAGCAAGTTCTGGAGGTTCTCCACTGAAATAAAAGAGACATTGGGTTGAGGTTTAAAAGGTGGAGGGACTAAGAGCTTGAGGCAAACATCACGCTGCCATCTACTGGCTTGTTACAGCGCTGCAGCGAGCGGTATGTGAACATAAAGGTGATTAAATCGGTGTCACATTCACACAATGCCATGGAGCAAGGCCTCTGGATCTGAAGCAGCTCCACACATAGTGCAGCATTGTCCTACCCTCAGTGATGGCTCCTTTGAGCAGGGCCTCCCCCTGCTGGAGGTCTGAGGCGTCTCCTCGGAGCAGAAGCCTGGAGCGCGACGCCGTGTCCTCTAGACCTGCCACAGACTCTGCCATTTCCGCAAACAGCTGCAGCTTCTCGGTTAGAGCCTGGACAACCACTGCATCCTTCTGACTCAGCCGCTCTACAGAGAGGAAACAGAAATGGAATAAGAGAGGACTTTATTCTTTAAACAATGAATAGAGGTGCAGGTTTTGCTGCAAACTCAGATTCTATAAATTTGTACAGCAACCTTTATTCTTTAGCACATCTAAATATTCTGAGATTTAAACAGCTTTTTCTGCAAGGACTAAGATGTGGAGAAAAGTTAAGTCAAGTAAACGTCTAACAATTTCAAGGTTAATGTGATACATCAGCACCCCCTTGTGGGCTCTTATATATTTGATTTCTTTATGTATGCCACAGCTTTCTTCATCTGCAGTTACCTTGAAATTCTTTGAACCTGAAAGCTCGTGCCTCTTCCTCCTCGCTGAACAGCCTTTCTTCTGTATGAGGACAACTAAGGGAGGACAGGACAGAAAACATTATGCTCTATTCAATTTCAATGCTTTTCACATTTTGTTTCAAAACTTGCAACAAAACGTAAATGATGGTGGTGAGCGGTGCATTTCCTCTCTGCGTAAATGCAGCTACCTCTCAACAGCTTGTCGTATGTTTGTCATCCAACTGTTTCGTTCCTCTTTGGAGGTGGTGTGAATCTCATACATCTCTGGCTCATTGGAGGAGGCGCAGATAAGAAACATGGCTTTCTCTTCATGGGCTACTTCCCTGACAATCAGCTTCTGAAGAGAGATCACTGACGGCTTGTTGTCCTGAGGAGGAGGCATGGAGGAGACATTTGATCACTGATACTTGAGGTGATATTTGAATATTTGATGAATGACATTTATAGACCTGTCAAGCATCACAGACTAAATTCTGGTCTTGTTCACATCTTCCTTTTTTTTTTAAACACATTATTTTTGTTATGTTATATATTTTTGTTACTTTCTGTCATACTGATAAAAAAAACTGAGCTAGTATCACTCACCACTGTGGCAAATACATATCTCTGATCCTTCTCTTGTAACAAGAGCAACACGTCTGACAGGAGCACTGCAAGAATATCTGGAAGGACAAAACCACAAATGACAGAGAAGATAAATGATAACCGAACAGACATGTATCAAATATCTGATTAGATTTTTTGTTATGGTAATTCATTAAACAGTCTTGCAAATGGACCAGAATGAAACGCTGTTTTCTTTTTAATAGGAACATCATCTATAGAGAGTATATCAGTTTCGTTGTGCCACATCATACCTTTGAGCCTGCCAGAAGCAGCTTTCCAGTTGACTGTGCCCTCATGCAGCAGCCGCCTCCTGCCTGGCCCCAGGTCCTCTCTGCGAAACACTCGGCCGTCTTTGATTTTTCCCAGCGCTTTCGGCTCCATCTTGTTGTGTATGTCCCGGAGTCGAGAGTTCTTCTCATGGAGATTAACCAGCGCGTCTACCTGACTGATGGTGTTTTTGATCAGACCCAGCGCCTGAGTCAGATCCTCGTGCTCCTCTGTGCTCACTACAAGAAAGAAGAACGAAATTATACATGCAGTAAAATGAAAATATAAGGAGTGAAAACATTGCTTTAATAGTGATTTTGCTTCAATAATAAAAGTGAAACACCGGACCTTCAGTATTTTGCAGAATACGCTCCACTAGCACTGGGTACTTAGTGATGCGCTGCGTCACCAACAGAATACACTCAGTCACTCCTAACCTCCGCACAATGGACAGGTTGTTGATTTTCTAAAAAGAAAAAAGACAATATGTAACATTTATAATGCAGTTGGCTTTAACATACTGTTCTGCAGAGGCACGGTAGATTTAATCTAAAACGCTGTTAACGTGTCTTACCCTTATGATGTTTTGGAACTTTTTGTTGTTTTGTAGTTGTTCTTTGTAGTGGCTGACAGCCTCGGTGTGGTGACTGCAGAAATCTCCGTAGCTGTCCTTCATCCTCTCTCCTACTTCACCTGAGAACTGGAGAACAAAGCAAACCGTCATCTCTGTCACACAAAAGACTCACTACTCTGTTTTTGCATTTTTCTGTGCTAGTACACACTCAACGGTGGCACATTTTTTATTACGCTGTTAACATATAGATTGTGTATGATATTGTAAACATAACATGATTATGTGATTCAAGGCAACCTGTGTTTGTATGTGTATATATATCCTGTATCTCCTCCTTACCTGTGCAATCAGAACGTCTGCCACTCTGTTGATAGTGTAGTTCCTGTCGTTGGGCGAGACGAGGCTTTCTCGCTGACGCTCTTTGAGACGGGACAGGAAATGTGTGTGAAGCTCGAGGAGGTTTTCCAAGCGGGGGAACAGACAGTCCAGCTTTGCCGAGTCCATCTGGAGGTTCTCCTTCAGCTCCCGTACGTAAACGCGCAGCATTATCTTCAGTGTTCGCACATGGTGCATCTCCGTCTGCATCAGCTCTGAACATTGACATCAAATTACAAGTTGATGTTGTGCGGTGTAAAACACTTGCATGTATAATCCACTGCAGTGCTATGGACTGGTTCACAGCAGGCACTGTTTTAAAAATTAAACTTGATGCTAGTGGCTTGAAACCAAGTTAAAATAAAGAGATACTTACTTTTTAACCATATGTGCACATAGAAAACTCACTGTGTCCCAATGTACTTCCTGTATTACTACAGAACTCAGACCATGACAACTGCATGATGTAAACAATAAACATGGCAACGTTTAAGGACGTAACTATTGAGCATTTAAGTGAAAATGACGCATAGTAAGGATGCTAATAATTGTCAACTTGTTGTCAAAACTTTCATCACACCTTTTTGTGCTGCATCTTGGGGATGCACAGTATTAATTTCCGAGGAAATGTAAAAAAAACTTGAAAGGGACACAGGATACAGGCAGCTATCATGCCCACGGGACTGCATGGTTAAAAGCAAGTATGTCTTCACCCTTAGCCACAACTAGCATAACGGTTTTACAAGAAAGAACAAAGCATAGAACAAAACAAACAAAACAAAAAAAAGTCAGCATCTCTGTTGCATCAATTTTCATATTTGATATTTTCAAAAACAATGCCAAATCATCATGTCACAATTTCACACATTTCTGTCTATTTGTAGCACCAGTGAGGATAACATCTAATCAATGAGCTACATGAAACAGGTGACATCACTGACTGGAAAGGCAGAGAAATCACACTTACCGTATATCACATCCTGTCTCTTCACCATTTCTTTAGAGTGCTTCTTCACGTACTGCTGGTCAACTGCCAAACTCCATGACTCTGCCTCCAGGTCCTGAGCATCGGACTCCAGATCAGCCCGCACAGCTGCATAGTGAGCATCTGCATAGAGGAGCAGAGGTATCTGTGATTACGACATATTACAGTCTTATAGATAATAATACTAAAAAAAGGTTTTAGGTTGACTCCCAATATGGCGATTGCCCAATGTTTGACATCTTCATAGTGAGGTCAGCAGAAGAGCACCCATGGGAGTATTCAGTCTGGACTGTACAGCTAAATATCGGCCTTATCGTTACTAAATGTACTAAAATGATAAATGAAACTAGACGAACAGATCTGGTTTCCCCTAAAGGACAACAAGTAACTCAAGCCCTCAGAGGACTCTGAAAGAATCATCTCCATTTTCTATCATTTATGAATGATGAATATTCATTTTCAAGAGGTTTTCCTAGAAAAGGTCACCATTTTTTACTGAGAAGCATCCAAGTGTAAATAGCTCAGTGCTGACTTAATGTCTTGTCTCTTTGTGTTTTGGCAGAGCTGAAAATGATACATGAAGATAGTAACAAGTCAGTATGAACTAAGTAATCTTAACAGAACAACTCAATTTATATTTTCTTTGTTAATCTCAAATTTAGAAAATTCTATCCTAAAGTATAAGGTTTTACTCATCAAACTATCTCTGAATCAGCCTATAATTATGACACTACTATGTGCGTATGAGATAAACTGTCCTTCAGTCATGACAGCAAAAAGTACTGTGAGAGTAAAAGATAGCACAGTGCATAAAGAAGGATTAAGATAAAGATTCAGCTCTGAGAGGGTTGGGGAAAAAAACAGAGGTCCAGTTTCTTTAGTCCGAACACATTTTAAACTTAGCTCCAGTAAAATATCACTGTCACTTAGCTCAAGAGGCGGCAATATATAACTGACCACGCACTCTATACTACACAACTTTAAAAAGGAGTTTCAGGCCAAGATAAATGTTTGAAGTACAACAAAATAGTAATCCCAATATTTAGTTTCTTCTACAGTTCAAGAAGATAATACAATATAAAACATACTGTAAAACAAGTGAGAGGAACAATAATGTACACCAGCCCTGCTCCTGAGTGTCAGAGTGTGTGTCTGATAAAACAATAAACCCTTGAACTGAGCAGCTGGGAAAAAAAAGATGCAGTAGCAAGCTGGCACCCAGTTGTCCTGACTCCATCTCCCACACACTGCAGCTTAATGAGAAAGGGTGAGGTCACCCCTGACTCCACAAAACACTCTCTCCTCCCTGGATTTAAAAAAACTCCCTGAAGACAAACTATCACTCTGCACTTAGGCAAATATCAGCAAAGATGTCAGAGGACTGAACGGGCTGACAAAAGGTGTTGTTATCACCGTGACAATTTCCCTCGAGCAAAACTGGTTCTTCCGAGAGTGGAAGCGCTGAAATTCAAATTCAACCCTCACCTCGGTCAGTCAACTCACCTTCAACGATGATGGACTCTGTTGTGGAGGGAGCGAGGGAGATGGCGTCTTCGTTGCAGCGTTTGGAGCGGAGAGCATCGGTCTCATCCATCTCCCCGGGGAGAGATCTGAGGGATGACAACCACAGGTCCAAGGTAGCATACATCCTGACACTGATACAGCTTAATCCCACGGCTAACATGAGCTTAAATGCACTTGAGAACCATTTACACATCCATAAAAGTAGACACCAAAGAGGAATCCAAGCAGCCACATTTCCCCCCCCCTTTCTTTCCTAGTTCTAACTGCGAGTCGTCGTCTTCAGCTCCTGCTTACACCTTCTCTATGTTTCCCTCCCAGAATGCCTTTCTATCTCCTTTCACACTTTTCTTAGCAATGCAGTGGAAAGGTTGTCCACCACTGAGACTTTGTTTCAAAAGGCTGTTATATTAGAAAAGACAGCTTGCCTTGATATGTCAACTATAAATATACGCATCACGATGGCATAGAGAAAATAGCACACCAACAGCAAAGGATCTAAAAATACACAGCATTAACATACAGCATAATGTACAACATTAAAATTACTACAGCTGAGAGAAAGGTGCTTTTTTTTGGTGTTTTTTGAACTTAACATCCTGGCATTCAGGAGCAATCTTTTTTCTTAACTTCTTATAAAGAAAGAAATCTGCACAAAAAGAACTTTCACTAATGGACAGAAAAAGCCTAATTTACAAAAAGAGATACTCACCCTGAGCTGTTGTGGTGACGGAGGCTTTGGCCGAGGCTGGAGGCAGAGGCTGCAGTGGAGCTGGCGGTCTGGGTGGCAGTGCTAGGTCCCCACGAACTAATGGTCATGCCTGGGGTGCTGGAAAAACCTGGTTGGCCATCCAGGGTCTGTGAGGACGCTGAGCCACACTGCTCCCGCTCTTTGTCCCGATCTTTCAGCGCTGGGAAGGAAAGACGAGAGACGGGTGAACGAAAGGAACGAGGCGACGTAGAGGAGGAACATGCGGATAAACGAAGGGAGGAGAGAGAGAAAGGAGAAGATGACCAGCGGAGAGGAGCAGAGGACGGTAAGGACGATGATGCAAATGGTTGCCTATCTGACTCCTGTCTAAATCGACCCCAGTATTTTTTCAGCCAAGATCGTGGAAGAGATCGGAAGAATCGGCAGGTGATCAAGTCTCGGTGCATCAACACTCGAACGCCAACGCGCCCAGACAGACCCCACGATGAGGCAGAGGAAGATGGGGAGGAAGAAGTGGATGATTTAGCAGTCCTGAAGAAAGTTTTGGACGGCCCCATGGTTTGGGTAGTGCCTTTGCTGACAGCTAGCTCCATTGTGAAAGTCTCAAACTAAGCGGAGTGGTAAGGTTCACAAGTCCCTGAGGACAACGCAAAGCCAGGTTTATTAAGAGACCCTCCCTTCACATCCAGTCTCTTCTAGCAAATTCTGGAAATACGCACATCCTTTTTATATTTCTCACACTTTCTGATTCTTCACTTTTCCTCAATTACTGTCTTGCCGTCTTCCTGACCCCCTGTGCAAGCTACTGATTGGCCAGAGCAGGACATGAGGAAAAACCTGATGTGGCTCAGAGGACTCCAGCTGTTCAGGGGAGAATAACAACTGCTACAGGAGATTAACTTAAGCTGCTGCCGCTGCAGCCGCTCATGTCTCCTGCGGGGTCGATCACATGCAACAAGACCTTTTGAATTTAAAAGTTAGCGGTGATTTCCTGGGATGGACCACTTGATAATGATGGATGAAGACAAACAGCATGATGATTCTGAGGCTCATGAATCTAACAAGTTAAACAGCCGTTAACCCAACCTGCTACAACGAGGAATGCCAAATCCTTTACAAATACTTATTTCCAAACATCTGATTTTTATTTTGTTGTTTTTCTTTGTGCATTGATTCAAACCTGATTACTTAGAATAAATTGTACAAGATATCTAAATGTTTCCTGGGTTTGGACACGACCTGAAACAGAGGTAACTAACCTGACTGGTCTGCAAAGGCTAATCATCACCTCTGCCTACAGCTTGTTGGAGGCCAATCTTCCAGTCCACGCTCAGTGTGTGGGCAGAAGCAAACACACACACAAGCACACACACCGAGAAAAAAAATAGTACCATATCCAGACTGGTTCATCCTTTTAGTCCTCTGTAAACTAAAGAGGCAACCTTGTTTTTCATTTGAAACATGGGCACTAGACCATCCTCATATCCATCAATGCCCACCACCCACTTTAGCTGATAGTGTGGTCGGTGGGATTCACAGTGGGTAAATCTGCACACGTGTATATTCCTCTTACCAAGTTTAGGAGATCCAGAAGGGCCAGTCCTTGGTTGAGAATCTCTCTGTGGAAAAAATACAGAACGACAGCGTTTTCACAAAGCCATTCTCTCAAGCTTTCATCAGCTGAGTGACAGATTACAAAATGCCTAAAAATTGTGCGCTCTTACTGTACTTTCTTTACAGAATGAGACTGCTCACATGGACTTTGCTTAACAAGCAAAGGCAGAGCAGAGGCATGTAATCTTCAGTCAAGTTGTCTTAAATGCCTCATCCTGAATGAGAATGCAGCTCTCCCTGCCAAAAGTACATTTATGCTTCTCTGTTGGGGTGCTGGGAGGCTTTGTTGCTATCCTATAATCTATGCAAAATGGACATCATCGACAACTACACTGCCCATACATGGTGACAGAGGAGCATAAATCAAGAGAAAATCAAGTGTTGCACTAGTATTACCTTTGTTCCATGTAATCGTCTAAGCTCCTGAATTTCAATTTGTGTCACTTCTCCAGTGTCTGACCTTGCACAAGTGCATATGCCTATTGTAAATGCAAAATAATATGCAGGGGAAGTTCAAGTAGCAGGGTGTTTTCACTGTAGCCTCAGTCCCTGTTTTTCTTTGCTCCAGTGTAGTGTTTACCTTATTCTTGCTGCTGGTGCACTCACCCAGCAGAGACTTGCAGCTCTTGTGAACGTTCACAGCACAATCTGAAAAACAGCAGGGCAGGAACACAGAGTCAGAGTGTGTATTAGATACAGAGTGCGCAGTATACAGAGGCAGTGGCACTGAAACACAGCACAGAAACGGTACTGAAACAAACGCCCAGAGGCAGAGCATTTTCAGATGTCACCATCAATGGTCACAAATGTTTGTTTCCCGGCAGGTACTCTCATCACCAAATAAATCAGTCACTCATGGCTCCATGAAATTGGAGCAGCAGTAACTCTCTGAAACTTTTGTTAGTTAGTAAGTTAATTAAGTAATACATTTCTCTTTCTGTCCACCTTTTTCCCCGTATAGAAAACAGTTTTCATTTCAGCCTTAGATGGAATAACTGATAGTATCTGTGTTGATTAACACAGATACGAATCAGAGTTGTTTTGGAAAAAAGCATACTGCGGGCAATACATGTGATCTACTCAATTACTGGAAAGACAAAAACATTGGCAAAACAAAAACAATTTGACCGTTCAGCCTGGCTACATATTGTATAAGATAAGCAGCAGAGGCCTTTCCTGAGGGACTACGCCGGCCAAACAAATGAAGTTATCACTATGCAAAGTCTGGTCCCAGCCCACACAGGTAAAACCAGGCAGACGTGCACATGAAACACATGGCCTTTCAATGCAAAACATACACAGATGTACACAAGTGCAGAAAATGCATATACACACCAAACCAAGGGCTGTTCCCTGTACAGAAGCTGATTGGTTGAAACAGGGTTGATGGGTTTAACAGCCTGAACTAATACAGCAAGAGGTGAAAAGCAAAAGGCAGCTGATGGCACCGAGCGGGTCACTCAATACTGAAAAATACCATGGTCACAAAATGAAGAAAAAAGTCTGAAATTAAAATCAGAAAAACATCGATTGTTTTATGTTTGTGTGTGTGTGTGTGTGTGTGTGTGTGTGTGTGTGTGTGTGTGTGTGTGTGTGTGTGTGTGTTAAGGGGATCAGACAGTAAGGATCTTCATGCTGCAATTCATTTCAGTTTAACAG
>JAOXYL010000105.1:14283052-14298849 GCA_028564955.1 Terapon puta
CATCATTTTGACAAGGAACTGTGCATATTTCCTAAAGCATGGCACAGATTTTTAGACACTGGTTTTGATTTAGTTTGATAAGAATACTGAAACCTGCAGAAGCTTGAATGTGCTTGAGACTGGAAATCTGTCACAGTTTTTGTAAGCTCTGTATTTTTGCCAGTCTCGCTGGTGCAAAAAGACACCATCATCCACAGAGATTAAATAAGCAGCTAAGAAAATAAAAATATCATTTTTTATGACAATTATTTTTTTTAGACTTCATTTTTTATCTTCAGTTTTTTGTTTTTGTTTGTTACCACCCCCCCAAAAACTGCACAGACATGGACACACTCCTAAATTCTGATTTATTACTTATATAGATGCTTTGTAATGTAATAAAGAATGAAAAACATCAGGAAGCTGTTATTTAACATTCTGTAACAGCAATAATACAGCCTCAGGCTAAATTAGAGGTTTCCCATCAAACAGGTTAGTGCAAGTGCACAGTGCTGTCTATGGGCCATAGCGTCAGATTTTTGAGGATTGTTTAAAGGCATGTTAACGGCATATTTCTTCACTAAATGAAACATGTCTGACATTTGGTGACATGTTGTGGTAGTACCATCAGAGGTGACACTACTTTGGGCGTATTCAATATGTAGGTTAGGCTCAAAAAAGTCTGTGGGTTATTTTTTTTTACTTTTTTAAAAGCTATTCTTGTTCAAACCACCCATGTTCAAACCACATGTGCCCCCCTTCCCCTCATGCTGTGTAGTTCACAGAAAAACCCTGTTACCACAGATAGTTGTACAGATGAAGGCGGAGGAGAGGATGACACAACAGCTGTGTTTGAGGTGTTATTTCTGACACAGCAGCACAAAAACATCACCCGCTTCCTCCTGTGTGATCACGCATGCGCGCGTGTGTGTGTGTGTGTGTGTGAAAGAGGTTACTTAATTCCCTAAAACAATTGTGACAAAAAACATCAACACTTGGGGGCAAACTCTGAAGCAGCCGGCCAAAGCGATGACATCATCTAGTGAAAAAAAGGAGGAACTCAGGGAGGTGTTTACTCTGCGAAGCGAAACATCTCCGCCAGCCACATTTCCCAAGAAAAGAGGGTCACAATTAACACTAAAGAGGAGCAGAAAAAACGAGAAGATGACACTCGGGGGAAAGCCAGAGACAGATTTAGACCCTGAAAAGTCATATTTTTGTGCAAGATAAATAACATTCGTTGTATGTCACCTCTGCTGATTAAAAAACCCTTCACCGACAACCTTCGACAGCCTTGTTGAGGTGGGAATATGCCCAGAGGAGACACAGAGGCAAGTCAGGCCTTTAAAACCTGCAAAAGGCGAGACACCCATAGAGTCAGGCAGTAAGGCAGGTCAGTGATGCATGGAGAAGTGCTGTGCTAACAGGGGGAGATGGGTGAGACCCAGATCAGCTCAGGGGAGTGGGCTGTTATGCACCGGCAGACCTGCCAAGCACAATTAGCACCATGTGACCCAGTCAGAGAGAGAAAAAAAAAATCAAAGCCAGGTCCCAGCAGAAGAGTCAGAAATGCAAAAATAACATCATTTAACACGCCGAGGATTACTGAGCTTCATAATATCGAGCTGGCTGAGCACATTTAATACAAGAGACGCACCGGGAAACAGCTCCAAATGATCTCCATCCTGCTGTTAATGTGAATTATGTCACTGTACAAACCCTCCGTCGCATTAGAGGAAACATCCGAGCAGAGGAGTAAAGTTCAGGCAGGAATAAGTAAAGTTGCACTGGGCGCTAACGTTAGCTCCGGTCACCTGTTGATCCTCAAAGTCTGCAGCCAGCACAAAACACACAGGAAAAAAATAAAAATAAAAAGACACGGTATGAAACTGCGAGATCGGAGGGCTGTTGTGCAACATTTAACCACGCACAGCGTCGGTGTGCCTTTACATAAACTCCCACTTTAAGCTAATTAGAGCAAACTGCTTAACAAACTCAGCCTGTTTTTCAAATGGAAGCGGTTAGCCGAGGCTAGCGTCAAGTGGCTAACAGCCAGCTAGCTTTCTCGTCCAAATTAACTCCTTTAAACCAGCTTGTGATACATTAAACACCGAATAAACTTCAGGAGTGTTTCCCCCTTGCCACACACTGACTTAACCCCGAAAGAGTGTCCGTAACTAAGGGGGGACAAAGGAAGGTGTCCGGTGGGCTATGATTAGCATGTAGCAGGCGAGCTAGCGGTCAGGATGCCCGAAAAGTCTCATTGAGCGAAACAACAGGAGCAGCGCAGCACCTGATCCCGCTGCGGACCGCGGGCTTACCGTGCCAAAGAGACCCGGGATCATCCGAATCAGCCGCGTCCAGAGAGGGCACAGTGTGGTCTGCCGGCGACACAGATAAACCAGCTCGTCCATTGATCTCGGCAGCAACAAGTCTCCCACACTTTTGTCCAGTTTTGCGTCCTCCGCTCACTGGGAACAATCTCTGGCAGACAAACGACGCATACCACAGGCTGAATCTCCACAGGGCTTCAAATTAAAGGGACACTCACTTGTTTTCTCACGCCTGCGTGGATTACGTGTGTGTGAGTGTGTGTGTGGCATCATCATCACAACAAGTGTCAAAAAAGAAGTTGATCACACACCACAGTCCCAAAGATTGATGAATAGTTTAGAGAAATAATCTGAGAGAAAGAGATGGATGGATGGATGTGTTGTTGCTTTCTGCCTGGTTAGTGTCTGAAACAGGCGGTGCGGTTTGAATCAGACTGGGTGTGTGGTGCCCTGTGCCTTGTGACATACTCCAGAGCAACTTTGTTTAATAAGCTCACTATGAAAAACAATCATACATTACATCCCCTCCTGCCCGCCTGCAGGATTTACACACGCATATTGCTGCCTTTGTCTCCCAACAAAAAGAGAGAGGGACACCCAGCTACGAGGTGATGGAGCACAGGGCTCCTCTTCTCCTTTGCACTGCTGGAAGTGGTCCAGTTCACACACAGTGAAATGCCACTAATATTAATAGTGCTTCTGTTTCCCATTTCTTTGTGCGAAACTTTGCTTTTGAGATGTGAAATTCTCCCCCGGCAGGCCACACGGCTTGGGAGAAGGCAGCCTCCCAGTTACAAGAATAATGTGAGCAGATGTGTGGCAGGAGTCCACACAGCCCGACCAACAACAGGCTGGCTGTGTCATGAGGAAATGCCCGGAGAGAGTATAAAACTGTCACTTTTGTAATAACTTATATGCATCTGGCAGTTTAATAGTCTTTAATGACAGCATGCAGTTTAATTCCACAGAAAGATGCTTTAATTAGATTTTTTATATATAATTAAGATAAACGACCCCATTTTATCCTGTTTCTTTTTTTTTTCTTCGGAGAATGACATAAAATAAAAAGCTGGTTCTGTGTTTGTGAAATATAACTAAGTCCATTTACAAAGCTCGGGTACAGTTACATTTTAAGGTACTTTAAAAGTATTTCTGTTTTTGCCCCTTTAAGCTTATATTCACAAAAGTTATACTGTGCTTTGTGCTCCACATTTTCTAACAGCTGCAGTTTCTAGTTACTTACAACTAGAACAAGATTTTTTTTTTTAAAAAGTCACATTCAAAATAATCCTACATAATGAATACTTTTGCTTTTGATATTGTAACTATTCTAAAAACAATTTAATAATTTTTACTACTGACATTTTAAAGGTAGAATTTTTTAATTCAGTATTTCAAATTTTAATTTGTTGTCATGTCTTATTGTTTTATTAGTAAGCATCAGCCACAAAACAGTGTGGTTCCTTTTAGCCAACACTATGGCCAGTATTTTTCTTAAATATGGTGTCGTTACAAGACATAATACTGGATGTTACTAAACTCTAATCTCTAAGATTAAACTGCACTTTTGCACAACCATATAAACTGATCTATTAGAAAAGGCTGTGGTAAGAATTATATTTATATTTTTACTTCAATTTTTCAAACATATCCTATAGTCAAAATACATCACTCCTCATACTGTATTAAAAATATAAAGTATATAAAGTATTACCACCAGTTTTTTCATGCAGTCTGACTTTGTGGATCAGAGTTTTTCCACTGAACTCTGCTCACATGCTAACAGTTTTACATGTCTTTCATTAGGTATTAGAGGCCTATCAGCTGACCTGTGGGCTGCATAGAAGTGGCATAAGATCTGGAAGGGGGGAAAAAAGGAGCCGCGGGTTGTTGAAATGTCCTGCACAGGTCTGAACGGAGGCTGTGGTTGTTCCAAACAAAGCAGGGTCTACTTTCTCTACTTCAGTGCTCACCCAGTGCACAAAAGACAGTGGAAATGTGAAGATTATTTCAAGCCAGAGAAGCAAAGTAAAAGTGTTCTGTAGCCTCACATAAACAACTGTCAGAAGATGGTGCTAATACATCAGATAACACATCTAAACAAGTGAGCCGAGTTGCGCAAAAACGAAAAAAGTAATGATGCAGAGGAGAAAGAAAGCGCAGAGAGGATTGTAGATTATATCAGTGTGTTTGAATATGAAGTTTAAATGCTGAAGAGGAACTGAGAGGAGAACACCATCAACTCTTCAGCAGAAAGGTGCAAAAAAAAAAGCCACAGTGCATACTGTGAACTGCGTTTGCTGTTATTATCATTTCCTGGGTTATGACATGGTTGTGAAGACAAGCAAAAACTTCCTATTTTACGTATTTCTAATGCTGTAATCTGTCACGTAACAAAGGTGTCAACCAGTGTATGACAATAACATCAAGTCAGAAATAACCACATGGTCCACCTGAAAACTTTCCTGGATATTTTATGAATATTTCCTGATTAATCACAGTTCCTTTTTGGGTGTGTGTGCATGTGTGGGTGTGCCTGTCTCCTCGTGTGCTTGAGTGCTCTAACAAGAGGGTGGGTGGGCATGCGTGCAGCAGCATGGGCATATATATAGATGCAAGTTTGAGTGTGAGCGGAACACCTGTGCACGAGAGTGTCGGGCTGAGAACAAGCGTGGGTGTGTGCACCTGTGGTGTGGTGTTACTCACTCGTGCACTGCAGGCCATGCTTTTTCTGCAGGGTCTTGCTGCACAGTGAGCAGGTGGCACAGCTGGAGAAAGAGCCGGGCACAAAATAATGCCTGTTGCTGCTGCTGCACACTTTTTCTTTGGCATCCCTCTCCTTCCCCTTCTCTTTCTGCTGCTCTTTTTCTCGGTTCTTACCCTGCAGAGGAACAAGAAAGGCAAACACAGACGGAGGTTTTTACATGCAAATTTGTGTGTTCTCTTTCTCTGCGGTGTCTACTACGCGGCGGGGTGTGACATTTCATTACTGTGACTGAGGCAGGATATATAACAGGGTTTGTGGACGAAGATTAGTAACTCATTTTTGTGTAACAACATCAGAAAGAGAATTATTATTAGGTAGGTTTCCAGATACAAGGTTTCTGTGTTTAAAATAAGTTTGTCTATAGTAGATAGTAAAATAATAGTAAAAAGTAAAGATAAAGACAATGTGCAAATCAACTGTTGACACCCCTGTGTCTGGTCATGTAATAATAGAAAGTAAAGTAACAAGGTCAGTGACTGAAATAACATTTCTGCATTTGAGGTCAAAGTGTATTTTAGTGCTAATTATGTGCTACATCGAGCAGATTTACCTTATCTTTATTGAAAGAGCCGGTCATCCTGTTTCTTAGAGAGCTGAGAGTCCTCTTCACCTTTGTGCCTTTCTCGACCTTCTCCATACGATCCTCCTCTTCGTCATTCCTATTCAAAGGAGCAGAGGATGAAAACCACAAGAGAAAACATACAGATATGCCTTGATGTGATTTGTGTTTGTCAGAATTGAATAATCTCATACTCATAGACAAATAATTCATGAATATCCATTGTAAACAGAGTTAACTCAGGACAAGATAGTGTTTGTGCAAGTTCCACGTCATAAGTAATGACTGTTACACTTGTTGATTGTCATGATTGTATATTTGAAACAACAAGCAAGATTCATTATGGGAAACAGGTGATTTTTTGGAGTAGTTACAGTTGCACTGGTGAGAAATTTCGTCGGATTGTTTCCCTGAAAACAAACCACATTATTGCAGAACCAAGAGGAGCTTTCACTATGCCGAAACTTTTGGTTTTGGTTTTGATCATCCACATTTAATTACTGGCCACTGAAACACCTCTGTGTGACCAGGCAAGACACATACCAACCAATATGTGGATATTTTGCTTTAATCCAAATTGTAATATAGACATGAAGCTTTCTGCACCTTTAGTGATGAGGACAGAACTTACGCGTTGGAGAGGAACTCATACCAAGTGACATTTCCTGAGACTTTGGATTTGTTGTTCCTCTGTTTCGCTCTGTGAAGGAACAATGAGATGATTTCTGTGTTAGCGAGACTGTATTACATTGGAAAACTTGCCCAGATATTAACAGCAAATAACCACCTTTATCGCAGCACAGGTGGAGAAAATAAAGACGACATGAATTTACCCAGCAGTTCACTTTTAAGAAACAGGTTCAGGGAGTCAACTAATGATTTTGTGAAATTAGAAAAACCTCTAGTGCTCTACGGACCGTTGCCAGAGATACAGTGTACCAGTGCTCAAACAGGCACATGCAAACACACATGCTAAAAGTATGCATGCACATACATGATGACACACAAACACACACCCATACAGTGAACCCCCCCAATCACAATCTGGCTCTGTTGCTGCTCTGGGGTGGTGTTTGATCAGTGGCAAGCAGCAAGCAGACCTCCCTCTCCTGTTTACTTACCCATGGTACAGCTTTAACTCCTGCAGAACTTTCTGTACCATCATCCTAAGACAAACAAGACACTGAGGCTGAGTGGAGGGAGGAGCGGAGAGGAGCAGAGAGGAGAGGAGGGAAGGGGAGAGGACGAGACTGCTGGGAGCTGGGTGTCAAACTGCGATTTAGAGACCGTTCCTCCCTTGTCTGCTGCATCCACATAATCACTAGAGCGTACATATACTTTACACACACACACACAGACATACACACACACACACACACACACACACACACACACACTAAGGGGCCATCTAAGGAGCTGGGCAAGAGGACTGTGGGAGGAGGAGGTTGCAGACATATGACATGGAGCAGAAATGTCAAGAGGGAATGGGAAAAGCCCCCCTGTTATGTGGGAGTTTGACAGCTGTACCAAACTATAACAATTTACAACTATGGAACAGTATGTGAACCATCGCACTGAACCACTCAAAAGGTATAATTTACGGGACACAAGTGATCAACAGTTGTCTCCTGTGAATCAAAGCAGAGGAGTGTCTTTTATTTTCTTTCAAGCATCATTAAAGCTGAGCTGCCGGTCAAACTGAAGCATCTTCTGGAGAAGAAATACACATCCCGCCATGTACTGAAAGTCATAAAAGGGTGTGTAACTGAGATCAAGTTGCAGATGTAATTCATGACGGCGTAGACTTACATATGGCTCTGTCCATCAGTAGAATGCAAGTTTTCCTCAGGGTCAAACTCCTCTGCTGCAGAAGAGAAAAACAAAAAGGTGAAACAGCTGCCTGCTGAGTGTAAAAACACATTGACTGACATGTGCTCTACATGCACAAACACTCAGCCCCACCTCCTGCAGCCCTTGCAGCCTGTTTGGATGTCTGTACAACACGAGAAATGTGTGCAGCACGGGAGCATTCGTCTGTAGCAAGAATCTCGGAGCGGGAGTACAGATGCCTGCCAGGCTCACTGCTGGCCTGAAGACATGGAAGAATAAACACACGTGCACATTTGATCCATTTTACCTCCAACATACAGCTGGAATACAGCAGATAATAACTTTTAACTACAGTATATAGTATGTATAGTATAAATACAAATATATATATATATATATATATATATATATATATATATATATATATATATATATATATATGACTGTTACACTTGTGTGTAAATATAATGTATTATGTGCCGTTGCTTTATTACCATGGTGTGGACAGTGGCTCTTCGACAGGGGACCCTCTGTTTGGGCCCATCTGTCTCATCTCCAGGACACTCTGTGCAGCTGTAGGTCGGCTGACTTTTCTGTGTCTCCTCATCGTCCTCTCGCTCTCCATCGCTGTCCATGTTCATGGTATCCAGACTCAGTCTGAGAGTGGAGCATAGCAACAAACACACACACAGCAGAGGGTTAACCAGGCAGAGAAATGTATCTACTACCCAGAGACTCTGCGCGTTTATTTTTGTGTTTGTTTTTCAGTTTCGCTTATTCAGTATTTTGGTGCACTGTGCGTGTTCTCACCCCAAAGAAGCCTTGACTGCATTATTTAAGAAACCACAAACAACCAAGTAAACCACCGGAAACACTCAGCTCAGGTTTTTAAAGACCAATGAACAAAGGCTGAGTGATGCTGAAGTTGAATTTAAATTTTTGCATAGGGCGGAAACACACACACAACACATGAAAGGCTTTAAATGTGACTCACAAGTGGGTGTAGTTTTATCATCCTTATTGGATTACACCAACAAATTATTTTCATTCATCCATCTTACCTCCTTCCCAGGTTAATGGGGGACACAGGAACACCCCAGCTGTGCCTCCGAGACGTTGACATGGATCTGACCAGAATAGGAAAGCTGTCCAGCTCTGACTCTCCATCTAGATCCATACTGGGTTGCTCCTTTAGTTCCTCTGGTTCCGTTGTTTCTTTGGGTGTTTCCATTGCTCCCAACAGTCCATTCAGATTAATAGTCAAGCTAAGCCCCACTGCTGGGCCTAAAAGGTCGCCGCTGTCGATGATACAACCTGGCAGTAACTTGGGACTAAGTTGAGTGACCACAAAGTTTTGATGAGGTTCCTCTGCAGGGAGCATGCAGTGGGGGAGAGACACCTGAAGAGGGGGTGTGGTCAAAGAAATCTGTGCGTGTTGACTCTGTGTGGGTTCGCTCTCTGGGACTGCGGTTACTGGGGATGCAGAAATGTGTGAAGCCAGTATCCCTCCCTCCAGGTCTTTAAAGTATTCAGAGTCTCTGAGAGATGAACTGAGGGCCAGCAGGTCCTCCACACTGTTGGTCACCTCTGCACAGGGGCAGTCGTAATCACTGACTACTGAACATGCATCCTGCAATTCAGAGAAGGAGGATGAAGGTGCAGAAAGGAGGAGAATTGAGCGGAGACAGATTTTAAAAAAGTGAGAGGAAAAAGAAGAAATAGGTTAGACACAGAGAACAGAAGATCCTCTCTGAACAAGATATCTGGAACATCAGCTGCAATCCAAAGTTCAAGTAACTAAGGGAAAGAATTAAAAATGATCAAAAATACAGAGGTTTACCTGGTCGTCATTGGTGCTACCAAAGAAGACATCCTCGGCGATAGAGGCAGGGGATAGTGAGCTGGATGATCCCGTCCCGCTGGGAGCATGAGGCTGGGCATTAAGCTGGGCACTGGGAGGCCCACAGGGCTGACTACATGGCTTACACTCTGATGCTGAAAGAAAATGGATGTGATTTTTTGTGAGTTATAACGATTTCCCTGAAAACACAATACCTTTGCTGCAACCATGAAGACAGGAACAGTTGCTCACCACCTGTGCAATCGATCAGAGTGATTTTACGTAAGATGGAGGAAAAGCTCATTTACAGCCCCGTCTCCAGCCTCTGACTGAACGCTCCCTTATGTTTCCATTGCGTAAACAGATTCCTTGATTCACACGATGCCACAAACCACTATCACCACGGCAAACTGCTCGGTGAGCCCGCATTAGTCTCTATGTCAGCGTTGGAGAGCTGGAGATTTTTCCCTTACTGAGCTTCCAGGGGCCTGATTGCCTGTGGTAAATAACATAGTGTACTATAGTAAGTACATGCTATATGAAGTGAATGTGCATCACGGCAAAGATGGAGCCTGTGAAGGCATACTTGAGGTCCAAAGTGTGCGACTGCCACATTTCTTACATTTTACATGAATTAAAAAACGAACGAGTCAGTGTCTCATGGCGTCTGAGAAGACTGCTTAGGAGTCTGAGTCTTGCTCAGTGTTAGGGTTTCAGCCAGACCATGCCCATCTGAGGAGGGGAGAGCCACAGCTACGACAGGTTACGTAAGCCTCATTTCATAAGGGACGCCTCCCGTGAACCCGAGCCTCAGCCTAAGCCAGCCTGGCTCCACGGGGGCTGACTCAGTTCTCCTCAAATAGATTTTCCCCCGTTTCTGTGCCCCTGTGCAGGTTAATTTTCTGATTTAACATAGCCGGCTGTATCTGTCATTCACTCATTAATGAAGGGGCGGTGAAAAAGATGCAGGACGATTGTGAATGGAGACTATCAGGACAAAAGGGAACATAAACACGCAAAGTGTATAGATTAATACAAACAACAGAATAAGAGAGAGTACAATAAAGTTTCTCGTTTAAGGTTGCACTTACTTATTTTGCACACCATTTGAGATTAAAAAAATCACTGATGTATATACTGGTTATGGTGAATATGGAGTTATATTTACTCCCCTTTCAGTTCTGCTTTGGTCTCTACCAACTCATGAGAGAAATATCTGACAATTTAGCTGCTACATGTTCATCTTTATTCACCAGCTGTTCACTAAATCTGGTAAACTCATTCCGTCTGCCTGGTGCTGAACAGGTTGACTGACAGTGTTTATCAGGCATTTTTTGCAACAACAAAAAAAAGCTGGTTGCTGCCTCCGGAAACCAATGAGAAATCC
Source organism: Terapon puta (assembly GCA_028564955.1). Classification (NCBI taxonomy): domain Eukaryota; kingdom Metazoa; phylum Chordata; class Actinopteri; order Centrarchiformes; family Terapontidae; genus Terapon; species Terapon puta. Next base: position 14,293,748 of record JAOXYL010000105.1, read on the forward strand.
AAGACTGACGAGCAGTTTTTCAGCCTAATAAATTTTAAAACGCTATGTGAAGTAGCTGTTTTCACCTTACACACAGTCACTTGATGAATTGTTCATATACAAATATCAATAAGCTCAGCTCCAAAAGCAGATAAAGACATATCATAATCTATTACGTTACATAATGTAACAGACATATTGTGTATGCTCATGTCACCGCCACTGCCTTTAAACCACATTTATCACACTCCAAACCGCAAAAGGCTCAGATGGTTGTCTCTGACTCTAGAAGGCATCAGCATTTAAACCTCTTTTCTATTCATGTGGCTTTGCTGTCTATGTTACCAAGATGGTCCAGACACCTGATATGGACAGATTAGCTTTAAAAGTTAGTTAGTTTTGTTAGTTAGAAATATTCACTGCAGTAGAGTGTGTTCCTGCGTAACTCGCTCTCTCCTCTTGTTCTTGTTATGTATGTAGAAGAGGCCAGGTAATGTTGAGATAAAATACAGACGGGCCACACTCTGAGTCCTGCGCCCTGTCCTGCTATAAACCAGCAGCATCCACTCCCCTCTTCAGCGCGACAGCCAGAGATGCTCTCACGTAAACACACAGACAGACGCGCTGTAGATCTATTTTCTATATTACTAAATCACTGGCCGAGGCTGCGGGGATGGCAGTGTCCCCGCTGGAGGGAGAGTTTGTTTGCATCCAGATCCCACTCGTGTTAAGTGTAAACTTAGACGCTCTGCACAGACACCACCGCGGCCGCTTGATGCTCTCTTGTAGTGCCGCTGTAGCCTTTTATGGTTGGCCGCTCATATCTGTTAATACATCACACGGGGATGAAACACCAGTGTGTGCGTGTGTGTGAGTGAGTGTGTGTAAGTGAGTGAGAGTGCGTGCTCAGGTGTGTGTCTCCGCATAATCGTTTTGGCACGGTCATATAGTCAGCTGTTTTCCCAACAGTTTGGCCCCACGTAACAAAGGGTGGTCGGCTACTAAAACTAATGACTGTTATCAACTAATAAATCACCAAATTACATTAACACCTTGTCTAAAACTCTTTAAATCATCCTGCTCAGTATAATGCTTCATGTACTTTATATTACTTGTATATATCTGGTTAATATTATTCCTCCTGTCTCTAAATTGTAATCCACTACTGTAACTTCTGCCAACTCTGTACATGTGGCATACAGCATGTCTCTCCATCTCTTGTCGCCCTTCCTGAGGTTTCACACAGTTTTTTTCCTGCTAAAAGTTTTTTGTGGATTTTTTTTTCTTTCCAAATTGAGGGTCTGAAGATGGTGGTTCATCATAAGTTGCAGCGAGTGCCCTCTGAGACAAACGTTTTCTAAGGGGGCTTTTTAAATTAAGTTGTCTCAACATGGCCTGAAAAACACCCTTGGAAAAATCAACTACTATACTGATTTGTTTCTTTTTAATTTACTGATACTTATTTATCTAACTCAAGCTCTTGTTTGAGTGAAAAAGAATTAAAAGCATATTTGCAAGAATTGTTCTTATGATAATCATCTTAACACCCTCGCGGTGCAGGAATTTCTTATTTTATTCCTCATGCTGTTATTTTTTAAAAAGTAAATGGTATTTTGTTAAAATAAAAAAGAACATCAATTCCACGTAAACATTACTCTGAATCCATATAATTATTTAGACATAAAAGAGAAAGGTGTAATCCTGTTTGTGTTTTGTGACAAAAGAAAAACATTTGAGCAAATGTGCCGAAAAGGAGGCGAGGGCATGAGCTCACCACAAAGCTTACTGCACACACGTCTGCAACGCTACATGACAATCACAAGAGGAACTCCTGAGGGCATCATATGATACAGTCAGTTGATAATTAACAATGTGCATGGTGAGTTATGACAATGCACACAGATTCAGAAAAAAATATTCTGATGTGTTTCCAACACAGACAATTGTGTCATAAACAGTAGTATAGTAAAGGTCACTCTGATGAGACACACTCACACACTCTGAGCCAAACAACAGAAACCACACATGACAAGATAAAAATCACACTTGTAACTCAAGTGACATAAAGACATAAAAGAATCCTTCAAATATATCATTGATTACTTTGCCAGGGACAATGTGTTTGGATTACGGTCACAGTGACCATTTGGTACCTGGATGATTCCCGGACTGGTGCACAAGTGTGTGTGTGTGTGTGTGTGTGTGTGTGTGACAGTTGTTGTGTGCAGGTGAAAACAGAACACAGAGCCTGACAGATCTGAGGTCGAGGCACACATCAAAACAACTGTCATCTCGCAGCTCCTCTTTGATCAGAAATTCGCCTGACGACTGTTTCAAAGCGGCGAGCGACACATACGCCGCGGCTGCAGCAAAGTGGAAGCGTCCTACGCGGCTTCTTTATGTCTGGGAAAAATAAAGCATCATTTTTCTCTGAAGATAACAGCATGGGAACAGGGAGCATGAAATCATTCAAGTTCATCGCGTTAGACGAGGGTGAACAGAAAAATATGAGTTGTTGCGTCTGCTGTGTGTGTACAGCTCTACTTATCTGTCTTTTTCTCAGAGAGCTCAGGTTTTGGATTCACTTTTAGAGGACTGTTAAAAAAAAAACGCACCACCACTATACTAAACATCCTTTAAAAAATCCCACTTAGGCTGTCAACTCCACGGGTTAAAGTGGCAGAACTATACCACTGAAAACCACGATACTACAGCACATAATGAGAGTTTCTTTTTCATCATGAATACATGGTGACATTTGTGCATTCTCACATCTTAAATAACGCACCAGGGTAAGAAATGACTCACTGAGCTTTGCACCAAACTCTCATCTGATTCTCAGCAACCGTCACGCACCACAAACCCAGATCAGGTCAAAACGGTAAACAACAGCCTCTCAAGGCCACATCCAGCCCACAACCTCCAACTGGACATCAGGCCCCCTCCTCGCTTTTTCCCTCTCCATCGGTGCTATCCCGACAAAAATGCCTGAAGTATAATCCGAGTGTAAAACCAGAGTCCCACCGTACCTCTCTTGAAGGACCATCTCTTCATCCAGAGTTTGGAGAAGGAGGGCCAGGAGTGGTTGAGAGGAGAGTCCGCCATACCAGCAGCGCAGTGGGGAGGCCAGCTGGAACTGGAGCTCGCTCACACTGGAGCTCTGGCACCCAGCGAGGGTAAGAGTGGGGGGGAGGAGGGACGGAGGGAGGGGAGCTGAGAGAGCGAGAGAGAGAGAGAGAGAGAGAGAGTCCAAGGCAAGGAACAGGAAGCTGCTGGATGGGGATTACCTCCCCAAAGAGAAAAAGAACAGAAACTGACACACAGAAGAAGGTGAGTGGGAATAGGAGGAGTAAAGGAGGCGCAGAAGATTGAAGAGGTGTTTTTGCTTCTTCTAGTTTGTGATCACACTAAAAGAAGCAAGAACGTTTCAGGTACTTGTACTAAACTTAGTGCCATTCTACGCTGCTTTCTACTTCTGCTCCACTAGATTAATCTGACAGCTGCAGTGACTTGTTTTCAACTTAAAAAAAGTATGATACAGCTATGGAGCACAAATGAGAGCATTAAAGAGTCATTTCCCCTCTGAACCACATAAATAATTTCAGGCCTGTAAAATAGCTAAAGCTGCAAGTGGATCATCTACACTACTGGTGCAATAATATCCATAATGCAATAAGGTCATATACTGTAATGTATCAATCACACTTTTAATTTTAGATTATGTTGTGCATCTGACTGAAAATACCTTTACTTCAGCACAGGACAGGATTTTTACATTGTTGTGCTGTGAAGGTTCTGAGTCCTTCTTCCAACACGGTGGATTAGACGACAAGACCAAGAGGGAGACCAGAAATGGGTGTTTGAGGAAGTAAGGGGGAATCTTTTTTTTTAGACTGTCTACCATCTCAATCAAGACTCAGAATTCAGTCGATTGCCTGAAAAAAACACATGTTAAACAGTTCCAGACAAGTTAAAAAGATGTTATTGTTTTAAGGAGTTAGAAGAGACAGAAAAGGAGAAGGAAGTATACGCAATAAGAGAATAAGGCAACAATACATGTTTTTTTTTCTTATTCTGAGTCACACAGGCACGGATCACCACATCCTCTGTGAAGAAGCGAAGCAAAGTGAAGTCTTTTTAAAACTCTAACAGGAACCGCGCAGGGGAACGATCTCTGAGCGTTTCTCTCTCCGCTCTGCCGCTGCTCCGAGACACGGAGCTTGACAACTGTTGCAACCGCTGCGCTCCTTAATTTGCAGAAGTGTAGCTACGGATGACCGTCAAGTTCAGCTCGCTGCACATCAAGTGGAAAAGTCCTCTGACTTTCCCACAGGCAGAGCCCCGCTGCGGGAAAACGCCTCACGTTTGAGTTCAAACAACTGCACGTTTGAAGGCGGGTGATGAGTCGGACCCCCCCGGTGAGCAGGGGGCAGCCTGACGCTCCGAAAAGGCGGCAAAAAGTCTCACTTACGTTTGGCGGCAGGTGACCGCGCGCAAATCCGCAGAAACGAGCCGGAGAGTGGAGGAGAGAGAGAGAGAGGCGGTGTGAGGAGTCCTTCAAGTCTGACCGAGCTCTGTCTGAGCGCTGACGGCTCAGTCAGCCGCTTCCTCTTTTCTCTCGCTCTGTGCGCAGTCCAAGGCCCCACGCGCGGAAAGTTTCACGCTCCGACGCACGCGCGCGCGTCGAAGTTGGCGACGAGAGGCCTGTGACGACAAACTCTCTGCTCTGACCTCACACACCTTTAAAACGAAGCACTGTGCTGTAAACAGCTCAGGTGGATTTCATCACCTGCTGTGCAAACTCACGCCCGTGCATTCACGATTGGCGTGCACACACACACACACGCGCGCGCGCGCACGCACGCACACCCATCACTGACCTGAAGTGTCTCGTGACTGTCACTGGTCCGGTCTCTGCGCTCGCGCTCTGCATCTTCACATCGCGCAGCTTCACGCTCCTCTGCACAACCTTGAGAAACTGGGTTAGGAGGAACTAGCTGCGTTTACAGTGGTTTGAGTCAGAGCGCAGAGGCACATCTCGACACACACCGTACCACCCTCCCCCCCCCCCCATCGTCAACTTTTACTTTTAGATCTGGGCCTGTGAATGAACGCTGGGGCTC